>CAVNYN010263466.1:0-14823 GCA_963692815.1 Nyctanthes arbor-tristis | reverse complement strand
TATCATTATTATCTATTTAATATTTGTCAAGTGGTGTATATCGATCAGGAACTGCCATAGGATGATATATCTACCTTGCTCAAAAATAATGCAAACCAACCCATTTTCTAACACTTCGCGGCTAATTCCGCTTTATTAGTAGCAGAGAAACATATATATACATGGATTTAACAAAAAGCAGAGAATAAAACAAGATGATAAACTATCAATTAATTAATTTATTTAAACAGGAATAACCAGGATGGCAATATCAGCAGTAGCTCTACAAATGACTGCTTCAAATGTAATTCCATTCTTTCAAACTTTTTTTTCTTGTTCAAACATTTTCTTTCCAGAGTCAGAATGATGGGACGATGCCATATCTGCCTTCTTCTACTAGCCTTGTCGTGAACATCTGGTCTGTTGCTACTTCTGTTCTTTTCGCAAATCGACCTTTGATCCTAGGTCTGATTTCTGCATACGCCTTCCTAGACGCGTACCTGATGGTTTTCTCAAACTTCCTGGCCTTCTTCTTCTCTTTGTACCTCAACACCCTGGCTTCTCTTTCCATTGGAGAAAGCTGTGTTGGCAATGGAATAGGAGGGCTTGAGAAGAGATCGATGGTCCCCTTCAGGGGTCTTGAGTGGGACACAGAAACCTCGCTCATCGTGGATTGTGGAACGACCCCAACATCCATAGATGAAATTGAAACCTGATCAGGAGAAAACCGGCTTCTTTAGCTGGTAAAACTTGCATTGAGTGATTGAATTAAGAGAATAGCAGAAGATCGAACAATATTATGACTTTTCTATATACTGTGTACTAAACATGCGTTAGATGGAATTCTCAGATAATTCCCAAATGTTCAAATATTAACTTGGAATCAGAACATGCGTTAGATGGAGATAAACTTACCGTGTGAGATTTTGAAGGAGGACAATCGTACCAATCATTCGAGGACTCATATTCCATCCCCAACTGGAAACAATGATTGTGAGGCTGATCCTTGATCTTTCCGAATTGGATTGGCACAACATTGCTGTCCTCGTTACCTAGTCGGTTATCTTGACAAGAGCTGTACTCCTCAAGGTCGAAATACTCATCGAACTCTTCACCAAACAGTTGTCCAATGGTTTTACTTGGGTGGTTATTATTCTTAACAGGGTCAAGCAAAAGCCATGAAGCTGTCTCATCTTCATCTTCTTCATTTATAGTTTCTTCATCATCATCTTGAATCAAGAACTCTGTCTTGGCTGCAACCCCAGTATGCCTAATTACCAACCCACTAGGGTAAGTTGCTGAGGGAGTTCCATAGACCACACAAGGGAGGGGTAAAACGGGAACACGTTGATGGCGGCGTGCCAAGGAATTGGCCGAATGGATTTCTGAGTCGCAGGTTGTACACAGGGATGCAGCATCGGCCTTACAGAGGAAGGCTGCTGGAGCACGTTCACAGGCCTCGCACACTGATGTGCGCTCATGACGTGAGGCCTCAGGGCTGGCTCCATGGATGCGTGCATCGCAGCCATTGCACAAGTAGGCCAAGTCAGCCCGGCAGTACACACTGCAAACCGTTGATTGGCAGGCGTCACAAATCCGGGCCCAATGGTTGCTAGCGTTGCCTCCATGTATACCTCTACAATTTTTCTTCAACATCTCTGTTTTCCTGTGTCTGAATTTTTTATGCCTATCACTCGATTTGGAGGCTAAATATTGCTTGGAGTTGGGAGAACTGATGGGGCGACACGTGTCGCTAAAACAGTGAGCAAAAACAGTAGTTTGAGAAACTTGTGGCAGGCAGAAATCTAGGTAGGGCATGAGTGGGACTGGTGACTCCACTCTTGCTTTCCAAATACATCAATTTTTGCAATGTCCAAGTCACTGTGTACCAACGGTATGTATATGCAAAAGAATCATAACTATAGACTGGTAAGAGTGTCCTAAGACGAATACATCAGTTTTCACGAAGTTCAAGTCATTGTACGCCAATGGTATATGTATAAGAATCATAACCATAGACGGTTAAGCGTGTCCTAAAATAGGTAACCTCGACTGGACGAAAAGGGATGTATGGACTAGGTTTAAGACTGAATCCAGTGCAAGTGCTTTCTAATTTCGGGTTTTGTAAACCTATCACCATCAAGTCACACATTGCTGTCATATTAGTACCACCACCCAAGAAAAGGCTTTAGTAACAATATTTTATTTGCTTTCTATGGATAAAACAAGGATTTTGAACTGCAGGACGTGGCTGCAATTGCATCATTCATTCATGTAAGAAAAAACTTGGGAGGATTGGTACAAATTTGAGCCACAAATTTAAGACATATAGTGACTCAACAACATAACTTCTAATTCACATGGGACTTGGGGTCCAGTGAACACAAATTCATCCCTTTAGGGTTTTAATCCTCTCCACGAATTGGATGCTGAGTACATCGATTACAATTATACTTCTATGGAATGTTTAGTATATGTGGCACAAGCTGAGGTATATAAAATAATGACAATTTATTCTTGCGTCCGAGGAATAAAAAGCTAATTATTAGTATTACAATTCATCATATTGGCTATATGACTTCATATGTGTAGCTAACTCAAACTGAATCCTTCAAGAAGTTTGATTCTGTACACTAAAAAAACTCCAAAAAAAAAATATATATATATATATATATAATAGATGTAGAATTTTAAATCCCTTTGCAGCCTTTGCTGCTAACTTCCCCTTTGAGAAGTCCAATGTTGTTGGCATGCCCAAGAAGACATAAATTATGTAGCTGAATCACCTTGGACCAGAGAGTTCTATGGCTTGTGCAAGCAATGAAGAATCATCAGTTAAATCCGAAAATCGTTCTGATGAGGAAAGTTCTCGTGTTTTATGCTTGTTTGTGTCCAATCTTTGCGATACTTCCCATCTTTCCGCAAGGCCATCTCCTTCTAGCATTCGTACAACTTCAGACATTTTCGGTCTATGGCTCGGAACATATTGGGTGCATAGAAGAGCCACTTGAACCATTTCCTCTAGCTCAATCCTATCATAGTTGTTCTTCAAGTCTTTATCAACAAATGTGTCAAGTTTCTTCTCCTGATGAAGTTTCTTCACCTGATGCATATTTCAGACATCCTTAAAAGTAAGGAAAACAGGAGAATCAAGTTGAATTTGGTAAGAAAATACCGGTTGTATTTACTCACCCATTCGAGCATTGCACCTTTTTGGTTGGCTGCTTTTCCAAATTCTAGTGCTCTTTGTCCTGTGATCAATTCAAGCAGAAGGATCCCAAACCCAAATACATCTGTCTTCTCAGAGGACTGACCAGTGGAGAGATATTCCGGTGCTATATGCCCCACAGTGCCACGCACAGCGGTTGAAACATGTGAATCTTGATGATCCATAAGCTTTGCTAGCCCAAAATCTCCTACTACTGCTTCACAGTAGTCGTCGAGGAGTATATTTGCAGCCTTCACGTCTCTGTGGATAATCTTTGGATCACATTGCTCGTGGAGATATAGAAGTCCCCTAGCAGCTCCCAAGGCTATTCGCTTTCTTGTGCCCCATTCGAGAATTGGTTTTGCTGTTCAATTTATAAAGTATACCTGATCAGCATTAAATCACAATTTCAACTGATGAAGGTGCAACTGACTAATGTTGAGTCCTAGAATACTACCTTTGAGACGAGAAGCAACGCTTCCATTGGACATGTAAGGATAAACCAATAGCTTTTCTGTTGGAGTCATACAAAATCCGTATAGCCTAAGGAGGTTCCGATGAACAGCTAGGCTGATCATCTCGACTTCTGTCTGGAATTGTCTTTCTCCTCCAACGGCACTACCATCTTTCAGCCGTTTTACAGCCACAGCATTTCCATCTTGCAGATACCCCTTATAGACGTTTCCAAATCCACCTTTTCCCAAAATGTTTTTGCTGCTAAAGTTGTTGGTTGCTGTCTGAAGTTCTTTGAACTGGAACATCCTTAAATTTCCCTGTGAAATTTCTTCATGCTGTCCATCTGTGATTTGGAGTAATGCAACAGTTAAGGAAGAGGAATGCTCGAGAATCGTAATTTAAACAAATGAAATAGCCTAACAAACCTTTAACATCGAAGAAGTTTTGTTGCCGACGGCTGTGCCTCATCCAAAGCAACAGCCCAAATCCTAGGATAAGTAAACATATGAATGCAAGGCTTGAAACAAGTGCTATAGTCAGCTTGTGGCCTTTTGATTTCGCAGAATGGGAAGCAGCTTTAGGAAGCACGAAAAACAAAATAATTACAAACATTTAGTTGCCACGAAACATAATTTAAAATCTCGGAAGAATGAAAATCATCTAAGGTCATTCCATACTTCCTGAAGTGTTCAAGGTCATTGACATAGGCATCAATGTGATTCCTGCACACTCAGGCTGCGATCCTGAAGCACATATTGAAGGATTTCCAACAACGCTGCAGAAAATTCAAACCAAAAGAAGTTATGATCACCAATCTAAGTTTCTCCACGAGATACACTATAAAAAAGCGAAGGTTCTTGAAACAGCTTACTTGAAGGTCTTAAAAGGAAATCGAGGTACAGGGCCACTCAAGTTATTGTAAGACAAATCCCTGAAGTAAGAAAACACAACAAATTTCAATGAACTCTTCCTTAGAAAGAATGCTGGTAATAAAGAAAGAAGTAAAGCGAATTACACTAGCGAAAGCTCTGTCATGTTGGCTAATGACATTGGAATCTCTCCAGATAGACTGTTATTGTTAAGTCTCCTGTTTCAGTGAAATACCGGTGTGAAACAATGCAAATATTTATATATGTTGTCTTTGGTAAATGGAAATGGAGTAACCACAAATGATCCCATTCAAGTATGAAATGAATAAGCTTACATGTATTGAAGGCTTTTCAATTGCCCCAATGATGGAGGAATTCTACCGGTCAAGAGATTATTCGAAAGATCAAGTGTCTTAAGCTTGGAGAGCCTTCCAAGCTCTATTGGTATTGATCCTGTTATGTTATTGTTCTGCAGAAGTCTGCAAATATCTCGTCTCAGTTACATCAAAGAAAAAACAAATTTCAGGAGGACTTAAGAATCTATTTTCATTTTGTACTTACATAACTTGAAGATTTGTCAAGTTCCCTATGCTTGGAGCAAGAATCCCAGATAAGTTCTGACTGGGAGATCCTCTGCACAACACAATCTATTAATCTCATTAGCGTAAATTCTGTTTGTCGTCCCTTCATTAACATGGACTTCCATATGACATCTCACATCATAGGAAAGTAAGAAAAGTTCGGGTTTGGCGAAAAGGCTTACAGGCCGATAACAAGACTCTCCGATGAACAAGTGACCATTGTCCAGCTACATGGATCGACAGCATCCCCATCCCAGTTATCAAGAACCCCACGAGGATCCTTCAAACCAGCCTTTATGCCCATTAAAGCTTGTACTGAATCCAAAAGAACACCAAAAATGAGAAAATTTTATTCTTGAAATTCAAAAAACTTTCATGGAGTCAGTTTTACCTTCAAAGTTTACACCTTTTGGAGAGAGCAAACCAATTGCAGAGCTCCAACAACAGAGAAATGTGATAATGTAGAAAGCAGATTGTGTTCCTCTTTCCATTCTCATTGATATCCAACAAGTACAGACACTGAATCTTGATTATTTCCGGTATTGAAATATATATCTTCTGTGGACAAACTTTTCAATGAAGTTTTGTCATTTAATAATGCCATATGAGAACTTCATTGTTGTTTGCTATCCCAGAAACTCATTTTCCTAGTCTGTAAGTCCAAGAAAAGTAATTGAGCCCTTTGTGTTGTATAATAAAGAGAAGTAGCATGCCTGTCACGGGCAAGGATCTTATCAAGAAAAGGATATCTAGAAACTAGAATTTTTACAGAACATGGACAAAATCTAAAGGGAAGAAATATAAAGAAAATATCCTAGGCTTAGATTTGGTGAACTGCTCCACCCAGTGTGTTTATGCAACAAATTTCTAGCGTTTGAAGCGCCTCGACTGTAAGGTTAATATCTTCGTTGAAACCCAAATTTTTACTCATCTAAGTTTAATCCAAAAGATTCAAATTTATAGCAGCAGTTAATCAAGACAAAAGAACCAAGAATCAATGTAATGCCCATACATAATGAACCCAAAAATTTTAATGGGGCCAGTCAGTGGTGGGTGCTGGCTATTTTGTGTCTTCGAAATATGTACATTTGAATACAGTAAAATCTTGTCATTATCCCTGTGAACTTTATTTATATAATGGAATTTGTTTAGCTTCAAAAGAAGAAACTGGCAGATATGTAAGTGTGTATATGTGTGTGCATTTTTTAGTATAATAATGGGAAGGACAGGGGAATCCAACATTCCCTGTGTTTGGCCATTCAATAACGTTCCCAAATGCTTTATTTTAAAACAATAATATGTGAATCTCAAGGTATAGTGGGTGGAGAGAGATACAGTACCATGTTTTTGGTAACCCACAAATCCCCTAAACAAGACCATGATGAACAGATGATGGGATCACTTCCAAAAAATTACTCAACAGATTCAGAAATAGCTATCGAATCTCAAAAGTTACCTCTAAATTTTACCCTGAAACATTATGTGACCTAAAAGATAGAAGCAAGAGATGACTTCTTTTGGTATTATTTCCATTACTATTGTGGTTGTATGTCGTCATGCCTTTAATCTTGAATTTAACGCTAGAATATTCACCCGACCGTCGCCGTTAGGCCTCCATTAGAGCATCTCTAAGGCCATATTTTATAGACTTGGTCCATTTGGAAGAAGAGTGTGTAACAAAAAAATTATGTCGGTCCACAATTTTATTTTCTTTTAATCAATTTTCTCTTATTTACACAATTTTCCTCACTTTTCCTTTCTCGTATCCTGTGCATGGTCCACAAACACACCTCCACCTCTACCTTATCTACTACTTACTATATTGAGCATGTATTTAATTTTTCATTTTCATATGTGCCCCTAATTAATTATTGTTATTCAATTACCTTTACATTGAAAGTATTTCAAATAATTAATGAAATATAAGAGTATATATGAAAAAATAAAGTAAAATTTAATGTTTCAACAATATTAATATCGTTTCTTAATATATATGAAAATAACTGTTACTATCTTTGTGGGAAGGGATTTATTATTTTATCATTATTTTTGAATTTATCTCCATATTTCTCCTCTTTTTGATTTTTTTTATTACTCCTCCTATATGCCTATTTAATTAAAATAATCATCTTCTTTCTATCTCTCTCCTCCACATCACTTCAACAATACACCTCCGCATTGGAGATGTCGTTAACGTGTTTGCACCCCGTAATAGGTAAAGATGGATAAGTTTTTGAGTATATAACGTGGAGTGGTTGAATGATTGAATAGAAATCTAACAACTAACACGTACTTTATTCTTTGCATAAAAGAGAAACATTCAATTCACTCAAGTATGATTCTCTGTGGGAACATTTTGTGCAGAAATTTCCACTATTAGGTAAAAAGCTTCACGAGGTCTCCACCTAGGGCAGATGCACTGACGCACAGTCATTTTTGAAAAATTGTAAATGAAAAGAGGAACACTTCAAAAAAGGAAAGCTGCCACCCCCATAAGGGCTGTTGTTTTTCTCCTCTTGTAATCTCTAGTTTTATAACTGTGACAATATTTGCAACGCCGGCCAATGAATGTAACTCGGGGATGGATGATGAAACACTATAAATTTCGTGTATCTCGTTATTTGTTTTTCGTTATCACTTTCCATAATTAGGATTATTAGGAGTTTAACGCTAACTCGAGCATCAAGGTATAGTTGTGCCAAGTCATCCTGAACTCGAGCCATCTGTCAAGATTTACACCTCTAGAGGAGAATTTATCAAAACTCAGAAGAACTCCATGTAACCTAAATTCCAAAGAAAACCCAAGTAGCGAACTGAGAAATTGACCAAACAGAAGAAAGAACAGAGTGCTTTTATATCAAAAATGACAAAATGTCCAGTAATTAGCCCTAAAAGAATGAAGTCCAGCTGGGTTTATTGTCCACTTTCTCTACACACCCCACACAAGCTCCATACATGGCATTCTTATTGGTGCATTCTCGGGACCATCTACTACAAATCTAGTGGATCCAACGTAAATATTGTTTCATATTTTGTGGGCATTGTATTGTCATTTCCTTTTCAGTTTTCCATCATCGAGGGGTCTAATGTCTTCTATGTTTTGGAGACATTGTGAAATTTGTGATGCTTGCTTGTACCCCGTAGATTTTAGCTTAAATACTTTTTAGTGTCGATTCTTAACGTAGAAACTTTTTCTTTCTTTGTCATTTTACACATTAAAAAAAAAAAAAACATTGGTTTTACTGTTGCTTCTACTTTTTGTAGGAGTAATTCTTGAGAAAGTTATTTGACTTTTTGAAAGCTATTCCCAATTTGCTATATCAACAAGGCTGATCCTTTTTTTATCAAGGTACTCTTGATAATATTGTGTGGCATATGTGTTTGCTTTTCTTTTGACTCCAACAAGAGTTGAGAAAACAAACATACTTACCATTTTATGTTAATGATTCGTTTATTGTAAACCTATTTGGTAATCTTGTTCATGAGAAGATGGGAAAATGAAAGAACTTATAACACGAACAAGTATACATAGTTAAGACAGAGACACCAAACTAGGTTGCGCCAAGAACCCGAGGGTCCCTACAATTTGTTTCAAGGGATGATGTGTCTAATTTCTTGGCAATTATACAGAAAGCTTCTTGGCTTATGTAGGATGTTTTAGAAGTAGATGAGGCTACAAACATACCGTTTTATTGGAAAATCCTGAAAGCACACAATACTAGACATGAACAGAAAAGCAAAAATTTAAAATTTTGTTCATTATATTGTCTAATCTTATACGGTATCGGTACAAAATACTCTTGTGAAATTGGAAGATATAAGTGATATCAGTTGATCAGATACTAGCAATAAATAAATGAGCTCCTTCAACTTTCAAGAGCTCTTTAGTTCTAACTTGTCATGTCAGCATGAAATAAGAATCCAAATGTGAAGAGAAAATTGTCTCACAAAGTAGTTCATGTGATATTCTCAAATGCTTTATAGATCATCACAGACCTTAGAATTGGTAATTATCTTGTATTGCTTTGGTAATTACAACAATTTGCTTTGTTGATACAATACTAGTGCCCCCTATTTTATAGATATTCCGATTCCAGCAAATAAGGGCGCCCTTCTTCAAGATAGAGATGACAGAGGTCAAGTTTCTACAAGTGATAAGTTATCATTTGGTCCAAAAACCCGAGCATGATCTCAGTTGAAGCTAAAACTTACCTAACGAATCAACGGAACTTGTTTATCAATCTCCAGACCATGACAATTTACAGTCTAAATAACCATCCACATCCATCGCCACACAAAAAGAATAACACAAGGGAAAAAGAACCCACATAAACAATTTAAATTTTATAGAAGTTTCTGGTCCCCATTTGGATTAAATTCTAGTTTCTGAGATAGATAGATATATGCAGAGACTAGAGGGCACTCCCGCGGTAATAGCTACTAATCATCACAAGTTGATTGGATTCTGTCAAATTTGAGTGTAACAAAATGAAATGTGTCAAATACAACACTCCAAGTAAGATTTTCGCAAAGTCGAAAACAAAATACCTTAAATGGATTGTATAGTCATGTTCATATCGTTTTGCTCATGGAAATGTCTCTTTCTATCCCACCAAAATTCAAATGGCCTAAACTCTGTAAAGCTGATGCATCTTTGGGTCCATTTCATGTAGACAGATGGTTCACAGGGACCATTTAGAAATTTGCCCGAATCCAGGTTGATGCGTCGTTTTCTCGACCATTTTAGATCAGAAAACATCCAAACAGGTGTTGCCTTGTAGTCAAGCAAACTGTAATTACTCTGCTAAATAGAAAGTTATGGGTTTACGTTTGTGAAATACCAGTACTAAATAGTGGTGTCAAACAAAAGCTCATGAGAGGTACTGATTGTAAACAATAAACAAAAGTATTATTATTGAATAAAAATGAGAACTTTATGACAGACTATCTTCTTTATGTTCTCAACAGATAAAAGGAAAAGAAAAAAATTAATGAAAATCACCCAAAACCCATAAAGACATCAAAACTCTGAGAAATGGGATCCATGGGAGAGCTTCATTTGTTCATGCCAGTTGCATCTTTAACTGAGTCGACTGCACCTTGTGCCTTGGCTTGCATTTGTTGTCCAGTCTAATAATGTAACACAATAGAAACCAAAGATCTTGATTAGTCAAGTACTCGATAGAAAACAAGAAAACACGTAGGGTATAATGTGACGGGTAATGACCTCTTGTAGGGACTCTTTGGCAGATTGTGCAGCATTGCTTGCCTTATCGATCAGCTGGCTACCCTTTTCCTGATATATATTATATTACAAAGAAAAAAGAAGAAAAACCATTGTTGAGTTGTGGGTTTTAACGATAATTGATACGCATATGCATTACTGAACATGATTGAACGGGATGAAAACGTACCTCAGCCTGGCCCTTGGCCTGGCCAGCTTGGTAACTGGCATTCTGGGATTGGGAATTGTCCATCTTCTGAATGTAGAACTGAGTAAAGCAAATACACACTAAAAACTTTATATATATGAGAATTAAGTAATAAATACTATTTGTTGTGTGTTTGATTGAATTTCAGGCTCAGTATTTATAGCATTTGAACCCAAGCCACGTCCTAAAAAGGAGCCCAGATTTGAAGGGAAAATCATTTTTGTAGCCTTAAGACTAGGAATTAATATTTGAAAGAATCAACCCCTTGTAATAACTACAGAAGTAATAATCATCGTGGGAAATGGAAATATTTACCTTATTATTACTAGAAATCTATGATACATTACTCAATATCATTATATTTGTTCACACAATTTGGTGGTTGGAGATGTGACAAAAGCTGTTTCAGGGCTAAAAGAATTGAATGTTAGTTCTAACCGTTTCTGCAGTTTCGAAATTGCTAAACCCTCATACTTCTACATCTCGAAGGACTCAATTGGTATTTTCATAAGATTGAGATTCAGTTGGTAATTTTGATAAGTGACTTAATTGATGAATTTGACAATTTTCGAGACTCAATATTAGAAACTCAGTTGCTGAAAGAGATAGGATAAGTTAATTATTAGAATTTTCATTTTTTTTCTTTTTTTTGAAAGTATATTAGAATTTTCATTAAACATTGGAGGAGTCCATGTAACTTCATAATAAGACTGGTGATGGGGCTAAATTGATATGAGTAAAATATGGAAGACTTTGTAGAGCCATTTGAAATTGTTAGCCTCGATTATTATTTGAACTAATTTGATGTTTTAAGTAAGATGAGGGACTCAACTCACAATTTTATGAACATGAAGGACTAATTTGATTATTTCACCAAACAAAGGACTAAGTTCCAAAATAGTGATTGCCCAAAACCGGACCTATCGGGCGGCTCGGGTCCGGGGTTTTCAGAAAAACGGATTTCGGTTATTAAACCCAGAGACTGACCAGTCCCGAGTTTTCTTTAAAAACCCGAAACCCCTGAGCGGTCCAGGCTTTTTTTTTTTTTTTTTTTGGTGGAAGGATTAATTTGACAAATCGTCCTCAACCTTTGAATTAAAAATCAGTTTCATCCCCAACCTTTTTTTTCACACTCCACATCCCTAGACTTTAATAAAAGCAAGCAAATCGTCCTTTTAGTCACTATTCCATAAAATTTTCAACAAAATGACGATTATACCCGTTAAATTTTTAATTTTTTTTAAAAAAATTTCCTCCGAATGGAATTTCGGGAGACAAAAAAGGGAGGGTGAATCCCCCACCGTTTTGCTTTCGGAAATGGCAGCAAAATGGGGACGAGAGGGGGATTCACCCCCCAAATTTGTGCTATTAGAAAACGGCAACATTTGTTAGCTGTCATTTTCTAACAGCACAAATGGGGGGATTCACCCCCCAAACAAATTTTCTGCCGAAGGGGGTTGAATCCTCTTATTTTTCTGCCGGAAATGGCAATTATTTTGCTATCATTTCGAACAAAATTTGTGCTCACAAATTTTGGGGGTGAATCCCCCCATTTTTTTGTCGGCAGCAAATTTGAGGGGATTCACCCTCCTCCAGCAGCAAATTTGGGGGGGTGAACCCCCCATTTTTTTCCTCCAGAAAAATGCGGGGATTCTTTCCCCATTTGTGAGCACAAATGCTACTTAAAATGATAGCAAATGCTGTTGTTTTCTAACAGCACAAATGAGGGGTGAGTCTCCTCCATTTTTCTGTCGTTTCTTGCACTAATATGAGGGGATTCACCCCTTCTTTTTTAATCGCTGGAATGGCACTGTACCGGCCACTGAAATTTTAGCTGGAGGGGGAGGGGGACTTGGGGTATGGCAGGGTTGGGTTTTTTAATTTTTTTATTATTTTTAAACTTTTTTAAAAAATTTTAAAAATTTAAGAGGGTATAATCATCATTTTATTGAAAATTTTATGAAATAGTGACAAAAAAAATGATTTGTGTGTATTTATTAAAAGTTGGGGACGTGGAGTGTGAAAATGAAATCAATTCTCAACTCAAAGTTGAGGATGATACCTGAAATTAACCCTTTGGGGAATTCTAACTTTCCTCCTTTTAACTTTGGCAGACAGACGGTCGCAACCCGAAACCCTACTCCCAAACAATCGCCGTCCCTTACGTGCCGGACGACTCCCCGCTGCCGAATAAATGGACACTCCATAGCCGGTCGGAGTTCTGCTTGCCTTTCAACCTTTCAATTCGACCAATTTCGCGCGAAAATAGCTGGTTCCCGTCCGGTATTCCGCCACGCCGGTGCTCCCATTTGAACTTCGAAGCATTCTTGGTCTTGTACGGCATATAAGTGAGTAGTTACTCCTATATATTTGCAAAAATCCATAGATGCCTTCTCGTTTCTGAATTTTTTTGGTTTTCACTTCAAACTTTATGTGTTATGTGTAACTTGAGTTGTGTTATGTGTAAGTGAATTTCTGCTTTATTTGTGTGCTAATACAGTTACAAGATTCAGTCGACCTTTATTACTATTCTCTTCTTCTAGCCACTGGGAATTGGATTTCCTTTCTTTCTTTCTTTCTTTCTTTTTTTTTCTCTCCTCTTTATGCCAATCTTCCTTGTGCACCACGAAGTCCAGTTCTGGCAACTTCCGTTGCTGGAACCCAGGTGGCTCCGCCGCTGCAAGCGATGATGAAGATTTCAATAATTGTCAATTGCTTTTCTAGCTTATTCATCAATGTTGGTATTTAGGTTTACTACCTTAAGTTTTATGGTTCTCACTTACTAGATCTTTAGGTGTGGAGTTAATGAACTTATTAGTGTACATATAGATGTCTGTTTCTATGCTTATATTTGTCTGTCATAATTTTCGAGATTAATTGCGTTGATCCGATTTTCTTATTTTCTTTTTATCTTATTTCTGGTTTACTGGTAATTTGGATGTAATAATTTCTTGTTAAATATGAAGATATATGTAACATTTCATTTCCTGTTCTGTTAATAAGTTACCAATAAAATACAAATGATGGTGAATTTGCTATTTTTACTGGTATCTTCTTACGATAATTGACTTTTATTGCTATGTTAAAGATGTCGAATAGTTGTAGATTATACTAAATTCGAGGTGCCCGCACCTTATAAAGAGACTCTGGCAGGATGGGGTTTCAGGGGTAACATAAAGATGGCATTTTTCTGCTCCTCCTTTAGATTGGAGAAGTAACTAGTAGGCTAAGAAAATAGACTCTTTTTAATACCTTCTAAAGGAACCCTTGGGGAGGATGGAAAATACGAAAAGCATGATGCCAAATTTTGCTTCTATTGTTTTCCTTTCATACTTCCAAGGTGTTGAACTAAAGTACTAGGAAAGGAAAAAAGTTGAAATCTTGTTCTTTTATCTTATTTCCTTTAGCCCTTTTATTTTTGAGATGAATATGAATGAAGCGTTGAAGCTAGCTGATCAGAATCAGAATATGGAAGATTTCATTAATGAAAAGATTGAATTGGATAGTGGTTAGATCTGGAACTGAAGTTGATGACTGGCAAAACAAAGTGGCTGAGTTTTAATATGTTGATTGGATGTGAAATAGGAAGAGTCTGATCAGGCTAAGACGGAGAATATTAAGAACTTGAAAACTGAAATAAGTTATAATAGAATTGACATTAAGCAAATTAAAGCCAAGAAGGATGATACATTGGTACTCCTACAGGTTTTCTTTCCGTGCTATATCTTTCCCATATTCTGGTTTTCACAAGAATAATCTGGGGTGTGTAAGACTTGATTTTGTCTTTCATTTCAATGTCAGAATATATGATCTTATTGTGAATAATAAGTGAATATATTTATTTGCCTGTCCTCCTAAAGGAGAAGGGAACCAAAAAAAGGAGACATGGCAGCAGATGATTCACACAGGAAGCTTAAGAAAAGGAAGCATACAAAGAAAAATATTGAAGAAACCTCAGAGATGGAAAATGCCCAGCTTCCTGAAAGTGGTATTTTCTTTCTTGTACAATTTTCTCAAAAAATTTTGGTGTCCAGTTTGTTTTCTTCGTGAATCTTGTATGTGGGCACTTGTTATACTCTGCACATGAAGTAAACTACTACTCACAGTTATTGACAAATCCTTTTAAAGTAGTGACAGCATTTCTAGTGACTAAGTGTAAGACAAATCAAAGAACTAATATTGCCTCTTGCTCAAGGAAGAGGATGTGGTATTTCAGCAGAAAAGGATCATTTCTTTTACTGACTGTAGCAGCCCCCCCCCCCCCAAAAAAAAAAAAAACCTTTTCGCCCCCTCCCTTG
>CAVNYN010263440.1:0-28706 GCA_963692815.1 Nyctanthes arbor-tristis | reverse complement strand
GCCTTATTTTTGGAATGATCTCGGCAATACCCTGGCCTGTTTCACTTTTGAATTTAGCTTATCTGCCCACGCGCCAGCATAAAAACTTAGGTTTTTTGCCCAGTCTGCTGTATATCTCTACGAATCTCTCTATTTAGCTGAAAGGGACAGCTTCAAAATATTTTGGGCGGGGGGGGGGGGGAATAAGATATGTTTCTTTAATCAGTTAAGTTCCTCCATGTTCTAATCTCATTCCACTTCTATAACTGCCAGTGCTTGAGGTTTACTTTATGCAATTACTTGGCTTTACATCATACATGTGAAAGGCTGTGTGTAATGTAGCATGAATATACTAGCCAAAACAAATTCTTGTGGCCTGCTTGAAATTAAGTATTTGAAGAGAGTGGAATTTAGTGCCTTTTGTATTAGGCTGTGACGACTTGTTTATGTGGCAGATGAGCTAGGCTGTATTTTCTATGAAAATTGGTTTGGTTGAATTTATTGGGTATAACTTGGGGATTTATTTGATTTATTTAAGTATCCTGATTTTAGTTATGTCTTTTAACAGGAACTCAGCTTGAATCAAACAAGAAGGCTATGACTATTCAAGTATAGATTGTATCTGTTTTATATTTTTTTTCGAGAAAGTTATTTTCATTACGGTTTCTGGGTCATTGTTTGATTACCTAGTAGTTATATGGCTTAATAGAAGATTTTTTGAGATGCTATACTCTTTTGAAAGTCTTGTTTTGATTTTAGATATTAGAAAAGGTGAACCAAACCGGTTTTGAATTTTATCATCTATGACAAGGAAAGTGAAAAATGTTTTTTTCCTTCTGAAGTTCAATGAGAGCGATCTCATATGACTGCATCTCGATACGATATTATTCTTCTCCATTTTTGTCTTTGTTAAAAATTTCTGACTGCACTAGACTCGTATCCTGGCTCTGCCACTGAAATATTTCTTGCTTCAGAGTTTAAAATTTTTGGTTTGCAAAATTGAAGCCGAAGGGTGAATTTTTGGGTTGATTTGTATTGTTAAGAATTGGGCAAGAGTAAAAAGCAGTTTGGAAGCTTACCATGAGTATGAAAGTTGGAAGTGGAGATCTTGCAATTGGGACTATAATAGTGGGTCACGAAGACAAGGGGGTAGATTTTTCTCTGGCAAGATAATTGAAAATTTTATGATTAGAGGGTTAGCTATATGTTTATTAATTCAAAGAATGTGCAGAATCCCAAAAGCAGTTAAAACCAGCATTTGCCGGGGACAGTGGTAATTCAATAAATTGGTTCTGTAGTTTAAGTCCTTGTGCTCTGACTGAACGAAGATCCTAGCTTTTCCGTGACTGTTTTAAGTAATTTCCTCTGTTTAAAAATTAAAATCCAACCAATTATGCGCTTTCTTCTTGACTTCATAACATTACAGATGGTCTATTAAGCTGAACATGAAGTCATGATGTTGATTTGGTCTGATTATCAATATGCAGTTGATGGAAGCTTAAACTTTGTCTTGGTCTGGGACATCCTTACAGTACGTGTACATCAATGGAAAAATCAATGAGGAAGCTTGTTTCCTGTGTCATCCTTGATTTGGATGGAACACTTCTTAACACAGGTGTGATTGTGTTTCTTTTGAATCATTGTGCTTTAACCACTGTGTCAAAAATAGTTCTTTAGTCAACTATCAATGGGGGTGTTTGTTTCCCATTACGCATTGTGTCAATTCATAAACTGAATCAATTTTAACCACAGTTTTCAAAATCTACTGCTACCTTCAACTATCCACGCATTCCATTGAACCTGTGGGATCTCCACGCCTCAATTAAATTATAAATTCATCAATAGTCAAGTTATAATGGGAAACAAATGCTCATTTAATGTTAATACTTAATAGCCTACACTTTGGTCTAATGAATATTCTTTATGATAAAACGAGTTGTGTTTTTTCCCCCTCTCTCTGAAATGAGAAATACAGTGTCTGTTTTGCCTTCATAGCTTCAGCTGATACTGCATTGCAATCTTGAATGTATCCCTTATGGTTTTGTTTGCTTCATTTTTATGATGGTTAATGGTTTATTTTACTGTAAATTGATATGTTAACAATAGGAAATCTGTGCTTTAGACGGGTTTTAGTGAAAAATAAAAAACAAAAATAGAAGAACTTACTTATATGATACTACAATTAAATTCTACCCATTTTGCATGTTTGTGGCAGTTTATTAAGGTAATCCTGTCATTCATGGGGTGTTCTCTTTTGATCTACCATTTACCATATGCTAAGGAAATATGCCATTTTATCCTATCTAAAGACAGTAATTAATGTAAAATACCAAGTACTGGTTTTTGTCATACTGGGACAGTTTGTATCCTTATTTTCCAACTATAGTGTAATTTGATAAATCCCCCCCCCCCCCCCAAAACAACCAAGTGGCACTGTTTTTCCCCCAGTTGTAATGTAAATTTGATTCTATTTCAGATGGCATTGTGAGTGATGTTTTGAAAGCTTACTTGGTTAAGCACGGGAAGCAATGGGATGGACAAAAAGCTCGCAGAATTGTAGGAAAGACACCTTATGAAGCTTCAGCGGCTTTTGTGGAGGATTATGAATTGCCCATTTCAACAGATGAATTTATATCAGAGATTACTCCGATATTCTCCGAGCAGTAATTTTCCTGTACAGAATCTTTATCTGCATTATCATTTTCCGTCAAGTTTTCCTATTCAAAAAGTCATATGGCATTTGTGATTGGGTTTTTGTCATAAGATTCTTCTTCTAGTTCCTTTCTTTTGCGTCCTCCAAATATTTCACTACAGGATTCTATGGCTGTAGAAACAATTACAGTGTATAGTCTTTTGAAGTCTGAAATTCTGGGCGTTATAAAATCGTCTGCAGTAGTTCCATTTTTTAACTGTGGCATGGGATGTCTGGATTGTGAGTGCTTAATAGTTTAGTAACTCGCCGAATATCTTGTCTGTTAGAGTTCTCTAAAAACTATACCATCTCAAGAAAGGAGTGTTTCTTGTATATGTACACATGCGCACACGCATTGGTGAAAACCATTAAAATCAGGTTTCAGCTTTTCTTTTGTATGGAGAAAATGTTTCCTAGTCTATATTCTATAATTTTATGCATTTGGTAAAATTTGGATGTGAGAAGTGAAATTTTAACTATAAATTTGTTGTCTTTTGGCATTGGGGTGTTGCATGTGAGAACTATTGGCATGGGTTATTTTTCCTTGATGTTTTGCTTTTCTTTATTCGAAGCGTTGCCATTCCTTAGAACAATTGCCCTCATTCTTATTTGTGTTTCAGTTGAAGACAAACTATGGCTGAACATCATTTCATTTTTTTTTTCTTTTGAGAAAGAAAATTGCCTTTTTCTCAGATGCTGGGTTAGGTTGTATCCCCTTGGACTTAAAGATTTGTGTTTGGAGATTGCAGTTCACTGATTCTCTGTCTCCAATTTCTATGTAGATGGTGCAATATCAAAACTCAACCTGGTGCTAACAGACTAATTAAACATTTAAGAAGTCATGGAGTGCCAATGGGATTGGCTTCAAATTCTCCAAGGGCTAATATTGAAACCAAGATATCTTATCATCAGGGTAGGATTATGATAAAATGATATTCTTCACTATGATGTACTTGGGGATTCTTTTTGTTTGATTACATGAGCTGTTAACCATCAGTACCTAAAATTACAGGTTGGAAAGAATCCTTTTCTGCTATAATAGGAGGTGATGAAGTTACAAATGGAAAGCCATCACCTGAAATGTAGGATTTGTACAAGTTAAAATGTCTTTCTCATGGATGTTTATGTTATAAAGCAATTGCATTACTGTTCAATTTTTTGGTGTGTTCATCATTGAAGATATGTTGAGGCTGCAAAAAGGCTTAATATGGATCCTTCCAGCTGTCTTGTCCTCGAAGATTCACTGTAAGTATCCTTTTCCATGGCTTGCTGGATTTCCTTCAATGGTAAAGCATGCTCACAAACAATGAATCGATACCTGTCATAAAACTATAATAATATCGTGAGAAATCCTATGCAGACAGCTTTGGCACAATAACGTCCCGAACTGCCAGCCTATGGTGTCATCTTATGTGATCCATACTCAGATTCCACTGGGATTCGGGATCATTCATTCAGAATCTGTTAACCATTAGGAATGGAATCTTTAAGAATTGAAGAAATACCTGTCTCTTTGTTGTCAATGGCTTTGAATAAAAACTTTATGTTCATGAGTGATCAAAGTGAGCAATCTTCATTTTTCACATTCAGATGATGTGAGAATGCCTTTTTGTATACAGGCCAGGGGTCACTGCTGGTAAGGCTGCTGGAATGGAAGTGGTTGCTATCCCGTCCCTTCCTAAACAGTCCCATCTTTTCACCTCTGCAGACGAGACCATTAATTCTCTTCTAGATCTACAACCAGAAAAATGGGGCCTACCTGCGTTTGAAGACTGTGAGCATCTGCTACTCATTTTTGGTTTTTGTTAATACTAACGTCCCATGGTTTTGACAAAGTGATAAATTCAGGGGTCGAAGGTACTTTGCCAATAGAACCTTGGTACATTGGTGGGCCTGTCATTAAGGGCTTTGGACGTGGTTCGAAAGTGCTTGGGATCCCTACAGGTTTCTTGACTTCTACATTCCTTAAACAGAACAAACAAACATTTTGCTTGTTTTCTTTATTTGGTTTAAAGTCCCCAGTGTTCGAATCTCCTGGTTTTGGTTTGATACGATGGCAGCCTATCCTAACAAGAAGCCCTTATATTTCAGCCAATTTATCGACGGAAGGTTATTCAGCTATACTTTCAGAACATCCTTCAGGAGTATATTTTGGTTGGGCTAGGTTATCAACTCGAGGTGTTTACAAGATGGTCATGAGCGTTGGTTGGAACCCTTATTTCAGTAACTCTGAGAAGACTATAGTGAGTGACACGGATCTGTATCTCTTATCTATTCCTGAGCATGATAGATTAAGCTTAAAAGGGAAAAAGATATTTGTTTGTCAAATACAAGTCTGGGTAACTTGTAGAAATGTTAAAATATCAGTAGTAACTCTAATCCTCTTCGGTAACCTTTTTCTCCCAAATTTTCACCCTTATAAATAAATGTACTTCTCATTATTAAAACTTATCAAGGAAATGTTTTTAGGCATGACCAAATATGCTCATCTTTGTACCTTATATTTTTGTAATTACTGATATCATAACATGTTTCCCATATCATAATTTCAGGAACCATGGTTGCTTCATGATTTTAATGGGGATTTTTATGGTGAGGAATTGAGACTTGCTATTGTTGGCTATATACGACCGGAGGTATTAAAGCCACTATGTATGTGCGATCTTTTTTTTACGTCTTACATCATGCTTGTCTCTCAGTACTGATGGTTGGTTATATATATGGTAGGCGAACTTCCCGTCCCTTGATAGCCTGGTAGCAAAGATCCATCAGGACAAAAAAATCGCGGAGAATGCTCTTGAACTTCCTCTTTATTCGAAGTACAATGAAGATCCATATCTGAAAGTCTCTTTTCAGGAGAACAATTAATTATTGTTTGTTCTTGGGAAATTTTTTGGCCACATTGTGATCTCATGATTATAATTGGAAATTGAGACAGGCCTTTATATTTGTAATTGTAAGACAATGAAGATACATCTCATGTTCAGCAAGTCGACTCCACAAGTTACCATCATTTACTTATGTAAAGCGTTTGATGCTACAAATCAAACATGACTATATCTTGAACTAAAAGCTTCTTCTGGCGACTTTCTTGGCTCTTCCTTTAACATCACAAGAATGAAAAATTGACAAGTGAAGTAATAATGGGCAGGGAACATCAGGTCTAATTTTGTTGGGAAAATTACTATTCCCTCACCCCACCCGAGTTCGTTTCTAATGTCAGATGTTTACCGGCATCTTTGCATGCCGTCGGCGTGATATCAAAATTACCCCACCCAACACAAAGAAAGGGAAAAAATGCTATCGTACCAACCGTAAAGCTGACTTGCCCTCAAAAGGACCATTACAAAAAACGGAACGACAATCAGGCCTTAAAAAAAAATAATAAAAAAAAAATAAAAAAGATAAAACGAAAAGCATAGGCCTGATTGACTGATCCCCAGTACAGTCATCTCCTCCGGCAATTTGACTTATTTCTATCGATTTGTGACCACTAATAAAAAACAGCCACATATATATAATCACATATGTTTTCATGACTTTACTATTTTTAAGTGGTAGTCGGGCTTAATATACACAAAGCTCGATTTAAGTTCATAGAAAATGTTTTCTTCTATGTTAAATCATAGATTTGTAACTTATACCCAATTCTATACCTCTTCCTCCCTCCCACCCTTTAATAAAACTGAATATGGCTAGCCACATCAACAATTGGTACCATATAGTCACTAGAAAATGAATAATACTATTTATCTAGACTAGAGACTTTAGTTGTCATTGCATTATTGATTGTTCAATAAATCAATGCTCTCATGCATTTTTTATGTATCTCCACCCTTCCCTCTAATGTAGTAATGCTAACGGTCTCTAGTCTAAATAAATAGCATTACTCCTAGAAAATGGGTAAGCTATTAGAGATCTTGCATATAGTTGAACTCAAGAAACAATGAAAATCTGCCTACCCGTCTACAATGAAACTAGAAGATAAAGTGTGGCTACCAGGTCGTCGGGTCAACGAGGATCAACGGTCAAAGGATCTCAAAAGCGTGTCCATCCACGTTTGATATTATCCAACGACCTAAAGACCTGGAAGCTCGAAATCTCCTAGCGACCTTAATAGCTCGCTATCAATATCGTCCCATTCAAATCAACGTTTTAGGTCCCTGAAAGGCTTCTTATACCAGGTTGTAAGGTCGTGAGCCCTCAGAATTATTAGTTGAGCAACGACTGACAAACCCACGCGTGGGGCCTTATTCTGTCACAGATGGGACCCCGGTATTAAATGCGGTTACTAGAGCCATCAGTCAAAAGGTGAAGACAAAATCTCAATTGATGTGACTCATGTAACATCTTTGCGGGCGTAGCATCAAATGCATGTAATTATTACCATACGAAATTATATGCTATAAATAAGCCCGAATTAAACTGAGAAGTACGTTCGACACCCAAATCTCGTTCTTCTTGTCTTTATTATATTTACTATCTTCTATTTATTGCAAACATTTTCTAAGCTTTTGTATTTACTGCTCATATTGATTCAAATATGAATTTCTCGCGTAAACAGATCTTGTTTATTGAGTCGAAGGCTAAATTTGAAGTCAACACAGAGAAACAATGGCAACGTGTGTGCAACTGTGTTTGAGTATGTTTGGAATGGTTCAAATTATAATTTAACTTAAAGCTAATCAGATATATTATTTTATATATATTAAGGACGTTTAAGTAGGTTTCTTACATTCTTAACTAAGAGTTCGATTCTACTCTCCTACAAACCTTCGATAATGCCTAGAAAAAGGAAAAGATGTTTTATATTATGAGAATTGCTGCACAAAGAACCGCTTATACAACTAATTGTACAAAATTGTATATAGAGCAACAATTTGTGAATTCCTGAACGAACATCATAATGCTAGATTTCGCAGATTGGTGTTGGCGTCACATGTATAAGTTGTACAATTAGTTGTATGAGTAGTAGTGCACATCCATTTTTCTTATACCATTTACATTATATATATTATCATCGACTATAATAGAGATTTTCTTCTTAGAAATGTAGAAAAAATACCAGTCTCTAATTTATTGACATTTTCTTATACAACATTTAATATGCATATTTTTCTATATATTTACAATATCCACTCACCTCCCGACGTAAAAATACCAACTAAATAGAGACAAAATTTTCACTTTAGATAAATAAATATAAATAATAGATAAGATTACAGTACTTTACGATAATAGACCATTTTGATACTCAAAATTGTTGACCAGCAAAAGGAGTTGATTTTGACCCAAGGCTTGGATAAGGTCGGTCCTTGAAGGCCAAAGATGTTGAGTATCTTAGTGCCCCATTGCTAATTGAAGAAAATATTCAGTGCTCTAAAAGTAATTTAATATGGTATTCTAAATCAATTATCAATTTACGCATATGTTCAAAGATTCTAAAAATAGAGTCTCAGATTCAACGGGTGAGTTTTTCATTCCTGAATTTTTTCCCTTTGCTAGGTAGCTTGTTGAATTGGGCTCATTACCAAGCCGGGTGAGTCCAGCTATTTTTACCCATGTGGAATCCCAAACTCGGGGCTCATGGATCTTCAGGTTTTTGTTCTACTTGGAAACAAGTAAAAAGATAACCTTAAATAAAAAGAAGGAAAAAAAAAACTATTAAAAAACCTAGTTTACCTTAAATAAAAAGAAGAAAAAAAAACTATTAAAGAACCTAATTAATATAAATAACCCCACTTATATTTTACCTAGCACACCAAGCCGCGTAGTCTTTTCTTACTGACAACTTTTAATTTTCATATATGCTTTGAAAAGTTACTTAAAGGAGACAATGTTTAGCTTTTATCGCTTTGAAATATTAAAAAAAAAAAGGAAAAAAAAAAAGAAAAGGAGGAGTTCTTTGTTCTTCTATTCCAATTTTTAATCTTTTTCTCCAATTGTCTTTAATTTTTCACTTTCTCCTTCTATCACTTCTAATAATTTCATTACAAAATTAATCTCCCACGAAAGTTATCGACGTCCACTTTTTAGAGCAATAAACCAGACCCGATTCCTATATCAGATTCGCAATTTCCGTTAATTTCTTCTTCCTCGTTAACAAAACCATCTCAACTCACACATTAAACACTCAAATGGCGTCGGTGAAACGCGAACCGCCTGCAATTGATGGACCCGAACCAAAAAAATCGAAGGTCGCCGAATCGAATGCCTCTGGCCCTCCCGAAACCGCCAACTTTACGGTTTCCCTTAACCCTGCCGATTGCAGTAGAGGTGAGTAGAGGCTTTTGATGAGATTTTGTGTCATTCTCCCATTTGTGAAATCTTAAGTTTTACAATAAGTGTTTCCCCGGGGCCCTTGCTTGAAATATACTGGTGTGTAGAAGTTTATTCGTGTAAGTATTATTTTCATTGTGGAAACTTTTGCAGTTCTGTTGATATATGTTTGTGTTTTATGATGACGGTGCGGTGTTTCTTCTGATTACTTGATTTTGTTTTTACCAACACATAATAGTGAATAGAGAGGCTTCAGGATGAAATAAGGAAAAGGGTTTTAAGTCTCTCCCCTGAATACCAATTAAGTTCAGTGAAATTTGATTCAATTTAGGCTTTAGATACGGGATCGTTTTACTATTCTGTTTGTTGGTTGCACTTGAATAGTTCCGAGATGGTTGAAATTGGAAAATGGAGCATTATTTGCTTGAATGTGCTTGTGGACTGAAGGACCACATGCGATTGGTTATTTAAGTCACTAAATTCGCTTTTTCAACTTTGTGCTATCTCTTTTCAATGTTAAGCTTGGCTGATTATGCATCTAGTATTTCTAACTGAGACAAAGTTTTGTGTGATGTTGTTGCTTCATGTCAGACCAGATATTTTATGATTTATCAACTGATTTTTTTCTTTTTGTAACTAAGGGGTTGATTTGAGTTGCTATGTTTTGTCCAGATTTTAATATTGAAGGAAATGGTCTACAAGGCTCAGCCCTTCATGAAGAAGGCTTTGCTTATTGCTGGTCTGGTGCTCGGACCAATGTGGGAATTACTGGAGGGAAATATTGTTTTGGCCTCAAGATAATTGCAAGGCTCGGCCCTTCATGAAGAAGGCTTTGCTTATTGCTGGTCTGGTGCTCGGACCAATGTGGGAATTACTGGAGGGAAATATTGTTTTGGCTGCAAGATAATTTCGGCTCAAAAAGTGGAAATGGAAGATACTCCCCTGGAACAGCAACATGTTTGTCGTGTTGGTGTGTCTAGAGGTGATGATGCTGTTCGAAACCTTGGAGAGACAACTCACAGTTTTGGGTTTGGAGGCACAGGAAAATTTTCTAATTCTGGGAAGTTTTCTGAATATGGAGAAAATTTTGGGGTTGGCGATGCTATAATTTGTGCTGTCAACCTTGAAAATAAGGACATGGCTTCTGTTGGGTTTTCCAAGAACGGGAAATGTTTGGGCATAGCAAAGCATTTCGATGCGGGTTTGAGGGGTCTAGCAGTGGGGAATTCTCCAAATAGAATGAGTCAATGGGAATCGGCTCTTTTTCCACATGTTTTACTGAAAAATATAATAGTTCAGTTGCAGTTTAGCATTGATGATGGGCTGGTTCCTGAAGAAGGCTATAAACCTTGGGTTTCTGCTATTGAGGATGGGAACTCAATACTCAGACCTACCTTTTCAAAGACTGATTGTGAAGTTTATGATGATGGTCGGATTGCCTGCTTCTGGCAAGACTACTTGGGCAGAGAAGTGGGTGAAAGATCATCCAGAAAAGCGATATGTGTCGCTTGGTACAAACTTAGCACTGGATCAAATGAAGGTCTGTTCTGCATCTTTGAATTTCTTCATACACCCACCCCCACCAAACACTCTCACTCACCCCGTACTCCCACGCAAATGACAAACCTGGAGGAAAGGAAAATGTTCACTTTTTATTTTATTTTCTTATTGTGGGATTTGATATAATTTAAAACTTCAGGTACCAGGCTTGCTGCGTAAGAATAATTATGCTGAAAGATTTGCGCAGTTGATGGACCATGCAACGGGTATTTTTAATACTCTTTTGTCAAGGGCTTCCAAGATACCTCGAAATTTCATAATTGACCAAACAAATGTCTACAAGAGTGCTCGTAAACGTAAATTGAAGCCATTTGCTGACTACAAGAAGGTAGTATTTTTTCTTTTTCTCCCCCTTTTTTTCAAATAAATATAAATACAAAAAGGTAGTTAACATAGGCATAGTCTACTTTAGGATTTTTTTCTTAACTATTTTCCAACTTGTAACACTGGATCTTTTACATTTTGATATGCCATATGTCTGATGGCTGTCGTGGTTTTTCCAAGACCTGAAGAGCTCAAAATCCGTGCTGCTAAAAGATTCAAAGAAATGGGAAAGGAAGTTCCCGCTGAGGCTGTTAATACAATGTTAGGCACGCTAACAGTTGAATTACCTTTTCTTTTATAGATTGAATAGGTCTCCATATTTTGGCATCAAATGACACTACTCTGGTATATTTTAAATACTGTTTCAGCCAATTTTACATTGCCGACAAGCAAGGAGATGCCTGGGACGGATGAGCACTTTGATGAGGTATACAGAAGAATACATGTTATCGTTATTTGCATCCGATTTTTTAATAACGCTGAGTTTCTATTTTGTGCTTGTAAGGTTTGGTATGTGGAACTCAATAGAGTTGACTCCCAGAGGCACTTAGAAGAGATGAAAAGAGATATGAATGCGAAGTCGGACATATCCCCTTATTCTCATGAAAGTTATGTGCAGTCATATCATCCTTCATTACAAAATTGTCCCGAGGCCCCAGTTGTGTCACATGGTGGCTTTTCATTTCAAGCTCAAAGTCCTGCACCAGGTTTTATATCATTGTAGTGAATTGAAATTGGATTGACTTTAATTGCTTGTTCTGCATGCCGTTTGTAATGTTTTGATATGGCTGAGGAGCAGGTGTCAACTGGAATAGCTCATACTCTCGGCCTCCCCCTGGAGTCTCTTATGGACCCAATAATTCTAGCCCTTCTGTTTGTGATTGGAGGTGTGATTTTAATCCTAGTGGAATTTACGGTGGAGGTGTTGATGAGCGTTATCAAAATCATGGAGGGGGTAATGCATATAGTTTTGCTGGTGCTGAAAGCAAAAGTTTCGCACCTCAGGCTTCTGCTGATCTCAGACGTGGCCACAATGTTGATCGCCGTTTTGAAACATCACTGTCTGCCTACCACTGTCCCGATGCATATGCCACTAGTACTCAATTCCCACCACCAAATCCCTCAGCTGCAGGGCAACCTGTGCATCAGTTCAGTACACCATCGATACATGGTGTGTAGTGTAATGATCCCCCATCCACCCCACCCACCCCACCCCAAAGTAAGACTTCAATGCGTTTCTGATTATATATACAAAACACAAGCATAGTTCTGTATCTGGGAAAGTAGATGTAATCTAATATTTCCGTTTCTCAAACCGCTCATTCGATTTTTTGCATTAGTTTCTTTGTCCAATCACTTTATAATCTGTGATCTGAAGATTTTAACTGACAGATCAATTTTTTGTTTCTGTTGATTACAAGTTCACCTCTGACCCCGAATCCAATGCCTTCAGCTCCTTATGGTAATACTCCAACAGATATGCATCATTCTGGAGTTCATCCCCTTCCTCGTCTACTACCTCCCTGTGGAAATTTTCCTCACGGCATTGGAAGTTTTGGAGTTTATCCGCCCCATCGTCGTGGTCCTGGTTACTATTAAATTGCATGGGCTACTTGGGGGAAGTCTTTTTTTTGAACATAATGTCTCATTAAGAGGATAAAGCTCTTTGTACATAAGCATGATAACCGGTTGAAGTAATTTTACAGACCATTTTTTGACTTTTAGAGATTATTTTCTTTTATTTCCTAATTAAGGTTGTACATAAGCGTGATGATACGTTGAAATTCTTAGAGAATCAAAATGATTTAAACACGAAGTTTAAAATGTGTTTCACATAAAAAAAGGAAAAAAGAAAAAAATAGTTTTATAAATAAAAAATATTGAAAAAAATATCTAGATTATAAATGACTTACTCCCTATGTTCTAATTGTCTAGTCCACTTCGTTAGTTCACGTGGATTAAGAATTGTATTGGAAATATATATTTTATAATCTGTATTACTAATTTATCTTTATCTGATAAGTAATATTTACAATTGATATTTTAATTAAGTAGTAAATTAATAAAATAATATAATTTTAGACCTCTTAATAAAAAAAAGAGACTATAGAATTAGGACACCTTAAAAAGACAATATGGATTATATAATTAAGGCGGGAAGAGTATAATAATATACATTATAAACCAGCAATGTTAAGTCTAAAAAGTTTTAAACAATTATAATTTGTTTGATAATTAATCTGCGAGACATGATTTATGGAATCTTTGCAAGTTGGAGGACTCACCTCAATTATTTATGCGGGCCTCGTGTTTTTATTGTTGTGGACAAAACATTACTTTTCATTAACATAGTGGGGAAAAAGTTGTGTTCTTTCCAAGTGCGGTCCCAAAGAATTTTAGGGTTTCCAAAACACCTCTGAACTCCTTGTGAAAGAATTCCTTCAGACCACCTCCTCTAGTGATAGCAACGTGACGGCCGTTTGAAATGGGTTAAGTTGTCATCGTTAACCAAAGAATACATTTATCCTTCAAGCAAAACTTGAAACAAATTTCGTTAATGCTGTGAGTTAAACTCAAGCTATGAAGGGAGCAGAAAAATCAGCTATTTGTGGAGAAATCTTCCTAAACAAATTAATTAACAATATATCAAATTATAAAGTCCCTTCTAAAATCTCTTGAAAGTTTTGTAACAGAACTTCCCATCTCATTTGATATGTATAGATATACGCTAACTGTATTTAAAATACACATGGTGTACATTCATACTCGTCATACATGGTGGAAAGTTTTATTATAAAACCTCCATAAGGTTTTTGAAAAATTTCCTTAAATTATAATTTGTTTTTTCAATAATATTGTAATACATATGATGATTCATCTAATACAACAATTGTGAGATTTAAGACACAGTACCAACTCCTATTTAATTAGGGAGGATATAAAAGATTTCATGATCTAATTTAGAGTCAAAATTTCAATTATCAAAATACTAAAAATGTTCATGATATTTTGGGTCAATTTCAGTTACGAAATATAAAAGTATTCGTTCATGATGTCTTGGGTCAAGTTTAAGTTCATTGAATGAGAATGAAAAAAAATGCAAACATCGTAAATATATGTAGGCAAAGAATGACAATAGTTGATCTTATCATATTCCAAAATCTTTGAAAAAAATTTAGAGCCAACAAATTCAAGTTGTATTGTCTAGCTCAAGTCAATTTGTTGCACAACTTGTAGATATTAGTTAAAGGACTTTTTAAAAATAAATATTAAAAATTGGCCCCATTTACCCTAGATTTGAGATGATGTGTATTATTTTATACTTGTAGATGCACACGCTTCTTAGTTGGCTTGAATTAACACACACATATGCATTGTTTTCAACGGTCCAAAATTACTAATTTAAGTTGATTATATACATAAACATATTATTATAATATAATAATCTCAAAATTACTTATAAAAATGAAATAAAATCATTAACAAAAATTTGCAACTTTGAAGTCACTTGTCTAAGAAGTAGCATTGATCTTCCATGCACACATTTAATGCAAAGCACGTGGTTATAAATTTTCATGCAAAACTTATAATACGCTGATATTGATATTTATTGATAACGATTTATACTGGAATTAAACCGTCCTCAACAATTTGTTAATTTTTGATTGTTTTTCTTTGTTTCCTTCATTTTCGGTTACAAGACATGTAGTTCGGAGTCTTAGACCAGACATAATAACAGGTAAAAAGTCAAAAATTCCCCCTACTAATGCACATGGTGGGGGTATTTATAGGCAGAAATGGCTAAGTGGAGCACTTCGGGGCATGTACTCCACGTGTCTAGTCCGAGTGGTAGGTGGCATCCATGTATATCTGGTTACCATCTACGTGTATGATTAGAATTGCTTACTTCCATTAACTTGTCCAGTTCGGTTCTTTTAAGTACAATAGAGATATATGACTGATCTAATAGGTCGGTTGTCTTATCAACAATTGCCCCATAGAGTTCGCTTCGTCTTGGAGGTGATGAGGGTGAACTTAATTTTGTGGAAATGAAAAAGGACCTCTCTTAGCAATTTTGTTCTGACGAAGTGTCTCCCATATTCCTGGTAGGGGTAGTGGGACACGTGTCATCGCGTTGATGGTAGATTGTCTAGACGCGCTTGAGAATCGCAGGGGGCGGTACAAATTAATGATGACCCTTGGACTTCTTAGGGTTTTAGGGGTTTTAGTCCTATAAAAAGGGCTTCATCCTTTTCCTTCTCTCTTTTGCTTTTTTTGCTTCTGCCGACGGAAGTGCTTCTCCAGTGTCTTCAAATCTTCTTTTTTGGTATCTCCGTGAATGATTTCCAAGTAAAAAAATCGGTTTTTGTTCTTAGCATTTCAGTTTTTTTAACACATCTCATCTTTCATTCCGTTAACCATGAGTCAAGAAAGTGAGACGCCTTCAGAAAGAGATTCCAGTGACTCTGCCGCTACTGCTGCCATGGTACCGGCGGCTGATATAGGAAAAAGGAAAATTGTGGAAGTCATTGACGTAGGCGACTCGTTTGGGGAGGAAGCCATTTGTTCGGCTGATGAATCTCTTGTGGGGATTTGGACAGAAATAGAGGGTGCCATGTTAGCAGAAGAAAGAGTGAGCTCTGGGGCGGTTCTCTTGGCTATCAAGGTCCCAAGCGGAGAGGTCGGTCCTCTCAATGAAGCAGGTATATAGCAACGACCTCCTCCTCGCGTGGGGCCATATGAATCGCCTTTTTCTTGCAAAGACCTTCTTTCTATTGCTACCGAGTAGGAGATAAGTTATCGGAAAAGAAAGTATAGGATTCTTAACTTAGTGCATTTTTTCCTCCTCTACTTTCCAGAAAGGGCGGATTGGCTTCCAAAAGGTTGTGTGGCCGCGAACATGTGAATGTTGGAGGCCGGGTTTTGATTCCCTCTTACTCCCCTCGTAGCCGACCTCCTTAGAGAATAGAGTTAGCGCTAAGCCAGATTGCTCCCAACTGGTGGAGGGCAATCACAACGTTCTTCATTTTGTTCACCTTGTCTGATTATCCTAAACTGACATTTGACGATCTGAACTATCATTATGAGTTCAGGGCTTGTGATGGAATGGGATTTGGGTGGTTCTATTTTATGAAGCGTATCAGCCTTTTTTATAGTTTGGACCTGGAGGTTCTCTAATGCTTATCATTTTTCTTTGTTTCTAGAAATACCTGTCCTAGAGGTCAGTGCAGACTATTTAAAGCATATAGCTGCAATCGCTGCTCAAGGCGGACTCCATAGTTAGTCTAAATTCCTATTGACCGAGGAGAAGCCGTTCTGAGCCAGTTTAACAACCGTGTCTCCGAGCGAAGTATTACCTCCTATCCCCAAAGGTACAATTGCTATAGCTCTAATCAGAGTTACCTTAGAGCTTTGGATAACTTTGTGATTTGTTTATCTAGCTCCTCGCATCCTGCGTAAGATTCCGATTGTTGAAAAAAATGCCGCCAAAGGAACTCACAACAGCCCAAAAAGTGGCAGCGCAGAAAGCCGGCTCCAGGAAGGAACTCCTGGCCTCTTCACATTTATTGGGAAAGAGGCGGAGGAAGAGCACCGGTCTAGCGAAGATTCCGCCCAGCGTTGATGAACGTCTCCAACTCAGCGCTATGAGGTCAGCACGAGATCTGAGGCTACCAAGCGCTAGAGAACAAATTAAGAGCTCTCCCCTGCTTATCCCAGAAACCAGTCTGGCAGTACATCCCCTCCATCTTTCGAACCGAATTGGCTGGGGACTCATCCCACAAGGTCACAGACTGCGGAAAAAATGAAAGGGCAGTTCCCGGAGTGCTATTTCGAGTACTACAAGACCTCTTTTCCAATGCCTTCCACTACAAAGAACCTCCCGCGTTCAGTTCAATGGGCCATGGAGGCACTGGCACGGGCTTGGAATATCCAGGAAGAAAAAATGTCAAGTAATATGACTATGGAGGACACCGTTGCCTCTTTGATTGTGTACATGGCCCGGGCTTTGAACATCAACAGAAGGCCCTAGTGATGGCTAGAGACAAGGATGAGGAGGTAGAGGTCTTGAAAGCGAAACTTTCTTGCACCGATTCTTCTTTAAGGATTGAGGTTAGCAAGCGAACAAACGCCAAGGGCGAGGTAAAGAGACTGATGGCTAAGTCTTTAGAGATGGAAAAACTCGCAATAACTGAGAAGTCATCTTGGGAAGGTATGGAGAAGTGTCATGCTATCGAGCTTCAGAAGAAGGTCGAAGAGGTCAGGGCCGCCACAAAGGTCTCTGCTGTTGAGGAGTTCAAGGCTTCTGATGAGTATAATACCGATCTCAACCTCACTTACGTGGTCACGTATGATGAAATCATCGGCAGTCTCGAAACTTAGAAACCAGGCAATCCCGTTGAGTTCTTGCGCCAGGAGCAAGAAACCTATAAAGAGAAACAAGGATTGTCTGATGCTCCTGTTGAAGAGGAAGACCACCAAGCTGAGAAAAGTGGAGCTCCTCCGGTGGAGAATCAAAAGACTTGACTCCGACCTCTTCCTCACTCAGTTGCATTATTATTATTTTTTATATATGCTGGTTAGCAGTTTTTGTAGGCTTTGTAAAGCCTTTTACCCAGGTCAGTAGGTTGGGTATCTTTTATAGGGACAAGATGTAAATGCTTTGTTTAATGAAATGTTTTAAGTGCCGTGCTAGTTTACTTGCGCAAATTGAGATATTGACTGCATTCATCTTTGTTCTTGATTTCGTACTTTCGTGTCGGCAATCGGTAAACTTTACTTATGTAATATAAACAAGAGAGCTCAGTCGATTAGACTAGACTAACGCTTTGTTTGCGAAAAGTATAAAACTTACACCTGTTTTATAACCTTTTCATATTACAAAAGAATTGGAGATTGGCTTATAAGCATATCACTTATAGCCAAACTCTCGGAAAATTTACACCGTAACAAAAAGCGACCTTGTAAGGTCCCAAAATAAGAAAGGCTTACCACCTCTGATCAGCTGAAGTACTTCTTGAGGTGCTCGACATTCCACGGGTGTGTCATGGGGCTGCCATCCAGAGTTTCAAGCTTGTATGTCGCATTTGCCAACACACTGGAAATCACATAAAGTCCTTCCCAAGTCGGGGCTAACGTCCCTGCGAGTGTATCTTTGGTGTTTTGAAACATCTTCCTTAAGACTAAATCCCTGATATCAAATGCTTGAATTTTCACTTTGGAGTTATAATATCGTGTACTTCTTTGTTTGTAGGCGGCGTTTTTTATAGCAGCAAGCTCTCTCTTTTCTTCCAAGAGATCGAGATCAGTTGTAATAAGTGTGGGATTGATCCTTTGGTTGAAGTGTTTGACTCTGAAGGTGGGGAGTTCTATTTCAATTGGGATCACAGCTTCCGTCCCAAAGGTGAGACTAAAAGGGGTTTCCCCCCTAGAAGACCTGGCTGTAGTGCGGTACGACCACAGTACGGCTGGTAACTCTTCTGTCCATCGACCTTTTAACCCCTTCAACCTTGTCTTGAGGGTATGCTTGATGACTTTGTTTACTGCTTCTACTTGCCAGTTCAATTTGGGGTGGTTAGGTGTGGAGAAGTGTTTCTGAATTCTATGCCTTTCGCAGAAGTTTCGGAAGTGTTCATTTTTCGAACTGTCTTCCATTATCTGTGACTATAGAATGAGGTATCCCAAAGCGGCATATAAGAGACTTCCACACAAAATCAATTATCCTTTGCTCTGTGACTTTGGCCAGGTGTTCGGCTTCCACCCACTTTGTAAAATAATCAATGGCAACAATAGTAAACCGAACTCCACCCTTCGCTGTTGGCAGGGGGCTTATTAGATCTATTCCCCATTTGGCGAAGGGCCACGGGCTCATTACCAACGTCAGGTCTGCAGGTGGTTTCTCAAGAGGGGTGCGTATCTTTGACATCTGTCACAAATTTGGGAAAATTTGATCGCATCCTTTTTCAATGTAGGCCAATAATATCCCTGATTGATCAGTTTATAGGCTGGAGCTTGCCCCCCAGTGTGGTTTCCACATGTCCCCTGGTGTACCTCTTCCAACGCCTGCTGTGCTTCTTCTAGCGTTAACCATTTTAGTAGTGGGGTCGAAAAACCTCGCTTATACAACTATCCTTGCACAATAGTGAAACGAGCCAACCTGATTCTTGTTTTACGTGCCTTAGTACGATCCACAGGTAGGGTGCCCCTCTCGAGGTACTGGATTATAGGGGTCACCCAGTTATTTGAAAACGGTAATACATGATTGACTAGTCCGTTCTGAGATGATGGCGAGCTCAACCAGGCTATAGGTACACATTTCAGTGTGTCGGCTCCATAGCTGGTTACTAGCCTGGCTAAGGCGTCTACTTGGGAGTTTTCACTGCGTCTTGTCACCAAAGCTTGGTTAAACTTCGCTAGTTCAGCGAGGGCGAGCTTATGATATGGTGTAAACGAATCCTCCTTAACTTCAAAGATTCCACGTACTTGATTTACCGCCAATTGGGAGTCGCTCATCACTTCCACAGACTTGACTCCCATAGCTCAGGCCATTTCTAATCCCGTGATCAATGCCTCGTATTCAGCTTCATTGTTTGTGGTGCGAAATTCGAATTGCAGAGCTTGATAGTAATATTGAAGGTCAGGACTAATAAGTACGATTCCAGCCCCAGCCCGGTTTTCTGTTGATGAACCATCTACGTACAATTTCTAAGGATGGTTGTCTGCACTCTCCTCTTGTAGAGGTAGTGTGAATTCGGCCACATAGTCGGCTAGGGCTTGTCCCTTGATAGCTTGGCGAGGACAATACTGTAGGTCGTATTGTCCCAATTCGACCATCCACTGCATCAGCCTGCCGGACAGCTCAGGTGGATGGAGCACTTGCTTTAATAGGCAATTGGTCAATACTTTTACTGGATGCTCCAATAAATAAGGCCTGAGCTTCCTAGAAGCCATGATGAGTGAGAAGGCCAACTTTTCCATTGGTGAGTATCGGAACTTAGTGTTGTGGAAAGCTTGGCTTACATAGTAAATAGAGTGTTGTACGCGGGACTCTGATCTGATGAGGACCGCATTTATAGCCATTGAAGAGACTTTTAAGTGCAAACACAAGGTCTCTCCAGGAACTGGTTTTGATAGTAGAGGTAATGAAGCCATGTGTTTCTTTATCTTTTAGAGCGCGCCTTCGCACTCAGACGTCCACTCAAAATAGTTAGCCTTTTTGATGACTTCAAAAATAATCCAGCACTTATCAGTAGCCCGTGAGACAAACCTGTTTAGTGCAGCCAATCTGACAGTCAAACTTTAGACCTCCTTTACAGTAGTTGGGGACTTCATTTGAAAGAGAGCTTGGATTTTATTGGGGTTGGTCTCTATTCCCCTTTGGCTTACAATATACCCCAAAAATTTGCCAAAGGAAACATCAAAGGAACACTTCTTTGGGTTCAGTTTCATATTGTAAGCTCTAAGCACATTAAATATTTGTTCCAAATAGGAGAGATGGTCTGAGGCCCTTCTACTTTTTACCAACGTGTCATCTATGTAAACTTCCATTGTCTCCCCTATCAAGTGATGGAACATCATGTTAACCAGATGCTGATAAGTAGCGCCGGCATTTTTCAGCCCGAACATCATTTTGTAACAGTATAATCCCCTATCTGTGAAAAAAATGTCAGTTCTTCATCCTCGGGAGCCATGGGTATTTGATTATACCCGAAATATACATCCATGAACATCATCAGCTCTTGTCTAGCTGTGGCATCTACCATCTGATCAATGTGGGAGAGGAGGAAGCTATCCTTAGGGCACGCCTTATTAAGGTCGGTGAAGTCAACGCATAATCTCCATGACCCATTTGTTTTAAGCACCAGGACTGGGTTTTCCACCCACTGGGGATACAATGCCTCCCTTATGAATCCATTACTCAACAGTTTCGCGACCTTCCTTGCTAAAGTCTCCAACCTTTCGAGTCCCATCCTTCAGTGTTTTTGCACAGCAGGCTTAGCACAAGGGTTAACGTTGAGATGATGGCATGAGGCGGCTGGGTCAATGCCTTCCATATATAAATGTGTCCAGGCAAATTCATCTAGATTTGTTCTCAAGAACTTTATCAGTTTTCCTCTCATTGGTTCTGCTAACTCACGACCTATTCAGATTTCCATTTCAGGTCAGTCGTCTAATATGCTGACAGTTTCCAGATCTCCCTTGAGGCTGGAGGTTTTGCTCTTGCTGCCGACTCGAGGGTCTACGTCTGTTGGTTGTTCATAGTTAACCTTATTGGGGTTTAATGTGTTGACATGTGTAGGTTGGATCCCATGATCTAACTCCGTAGCAATTCGATGATCTCCATTGATAGACACAGGCCCAAATAGTGTTGGGAATTTAAGGCAGAGGTGATAAATTGAGACTGCGGCCTTTGTCTCCTGGAGAATAGGCCTTCCCAATATTGCGTTGTAATTTGAAGGGATGTTCACCACCATGAAGTCGGTTTGGAAACGCCTTATCCTTGGGAAGATTCCCATCTCCAAAATTAATAGAACATGTCCCAATGGGTAGATTGAATCTCCGATGAAGCCCTGGATGTTGTTTGATGTCGGCAAGAGCTGACTTAACCGACCTCCCATAAGCGAGAACGTATCGAGGTATAGTACATTGGCGAAACTCCCTGTATAAACCTACACTCGATGAACTTCAAACCTTTCGATATTCAATGATATAACTAGGGGATCGTCGTGAGGTTGTAACACACCCCTTGCGTCCTCTTTTGAGAATGAAATAGATATTTCTGGTAGGTCGGTTCTTTCAGAGACGTCACATGCTTGATAGCTATTCCTTGCTTGCCTTACGAGTTGGTGTTGCCGCCTACGCAATTGCAGGGTGTTTGAGTTTGTAATAATTGGGGTGTGAATCTCTGCTCCCTCGACTTTGGTTCGTCGTTGGTGCCAGTTTCAGAGTTATGGGTGGTAGTTCTTTATTACCGCGATTGGGAGATGCCACGAATTTTTTCAAATAGCCTTTCTCGATGAGGCGTTCCAATTCCCTTTTGAGATCGTGACAATCATTGGTTTCATGGCCGACAGATCGGTGATACCGACAATATTTACCCTGGTCTAATTGAGAAGGTTGAGTCCACAGAGGTCTCGGTTCGGGGAAGATTTTTTCCCGAGATATTTGTGTGAAAATCTCTTCTGGTGAGGTGGTGAAGGCGGTAAAAGTTTGCCGTCCTTGGGCCATTTTTTTCCCTATTCGAAGTACCTGGGTTCTTTCTTCTTTCTAGAATCCTCGAAGGATTTTGAAACGTCTAACGAAGTATTACTCCCTTTTCCTGTACTTGTGTCAGGGATCAATTTCGTATTAGCTGGTCGACTAGTAGCATCCTCAGCGCTAATATATCTTTTTGCCTTTTTTAGGAACTCCTAGTAGTTTTTGGGCCCGACACTGACCACCAAAACCGGCTTTTGTGTTGTAATCCTGATAGGACGGCCATCAATAGAGTATCATCCGTTACCTTCTCTGTTTCCAACGCTTGCTTGTTAAAGCGGTCTAGGTAGGATTTCAAAGTCTCGGCGGCTCCTTGTTTCACAGTCACCAATTTTTCTTTGGGTGCCGTTTTGATTTTTGTCCCCATGAACTGTGACAAAAATTGTGAAGACAACTTTTCCAAACTCCGGATCGAGTTTTGGGGGAGTTCCCTTAGCCACTTAGCAGGGATGTCCCCAAGGGGTGGTAGGGAAGGCCTTACACATAGCTGCTTCTCCAGCTCCCTTCAGTTCCATCTAAGACATAAATTTGTCTAAATGGAATTAGGGTCAGTTTCCCCTGTGTATGGTGGCATGTGGGCAACTTCAACTTCGATAGTGGAGTCTACAGGATGTCCACGCTGAAGTGGGAAGTGCTGCGCTCAGAGTACATGCCTTGTCCGCCTTGGGGGGATTCTGTGTATTTCCTCTCTTGCTCAGCGAGGCGGTGTCTCATCTCCAACAGCTCGATCTTTGCACGCTTAGGCGGGTGCATTCAACTGAGATATTGATATCGGGAGGTTTGAAACCTCTCGTTTACTAAGCAGTTAGCCTTCTCTGCCGGCTCAAATGGAGGTTGTTTCGTGGTTGATCTCGACGTCTCTGTTCTTTGATACTTTGAACGCCCATTAGGGTTTTTGCCGCAGAGCGCGGTTCGGTTCGCCTTGGATGGATGTGGGCTTTCATCAACACAGCTATGATCAGGTTTCGGTGTTCTGCCTTGGCATTCCTTCCAGCCCCTCCTTTAAGCCCCCGTTGCGCAGATTGCACCTCTTCCGGGTCAGCTGTTCTATGCTTCTGGGTTTGACACCGTTGTATTTGATCCAGCTGCTGCTGCTGCATGCGTTGCATGGTTTGAAGGATCTTATCTACCATAAGTTGAGACACCGGTGGTGCCGAAATTGGACTAGGAATGGTAGCCGCCTCATCAGCGGGGAGGCGATCTTCATCCTTCATTGTTCGAGAGAGCGACTTGGCTACAACTGACTGATTGTTGCTCATGGTAGCGTTGCGACTATTAACCGGCCCTCCTTCTAGCGCCAAAGTGTTGATAACGATTTATGCTGGAATTAAATCGTCCTCAACAATTTAGTAATTCTTGATTGTTGTTTTCTATTTCCTCCTTTTTGTGTTACAAGACGTGTAGTTCGGAGTCTTAGACCAAACATAATAACAGGTAAAAAGTAAAAAATTCCCCCTGCTAACCCACATGGTGAGGGGTATTTATAGGCAGAAATGGCTAAGTGGAGCACTTCGGAGCTTGTACTCCACGTGTCTGGTCCGAGTGGTAGGTAGGGTCTATGTATATTTGGTTACCATCCACATGTATGATTAGAATCGCTTGCTTCTATTAACTTGTCCAGTTCGGTTCTTTTAAGTACGGTATAGATATATGACCGATTTAATAGGTCGGTTATCTTATCAACAATATTGATGTTTGAAAATTCATCTGAACTATAAATTTATGTACGTATGATGATATTGATTGCTACATAGGACTCCATCCCTCTACATTGTAACAGCAAGATGAAGAATTTGCTTTGCAGCTCTTCAAATAACCCGAATGACCCGACAGTGTAACATCAATGTAACATATAAGACTTATATATTCTACAACATACTATACCCTACAAGACTTGCAGATAATTTTCATTTGTGTTTACACCTAGAAATCAATAGTTCGCTTTCATGTCTTTTTGAAATTCAAAAACAGTTACTTGTTGAAATAATTATATATATATATATAAATCGATTTATATTTAGAAGTTTCAAATACATTAACTTGATATACAACGTAATTTCAGCAAAAGAAAGGGATGGCTGACCTGGTACCATAATGTTCACTGGTTGACTTTTTATGTCTTATGGGGCGTTGACTTTTCCTAAGTTCTCCATTTCTTATCTTGTTGATATCGAGGAGTGGGGTATTTTGCATATAATAATATATTTTGGGGGCCAACTTGGAAAAAAAAATATTTGCGTTTTTTCTTTAAACAGAGTAAGATTGTGCAATAAATTTCCAGATTTTGATTACAAATACCATATGGTAAACTGGAAAATATATGAGAAACAACATATATCCTTCTATTTTTTTCTATTTTATTTTAAATTTGAATTTTATCAAATAAATTACATCTATATATCTTATGAGATCTATTATACTGTACAAATTTCTATCAGTTATTTATACTTATTTTCTCTCTTACTTCAACAAAAAAGAGAAAAAATTAGTTCGCTAACAGACGCATATTTTGTTGAATATCGTTGTTAATTAACTAACAACATGTATTACTACGTATATTATTACCCCCCCCCCCCCAAAAAAAAGAACTCCCTAAACAAAACTTGTACGATTCTTTGGTGAATAGTAGTCGTCTTTGGTTTAAGTAAACGAGCTAACTAATTTGCAAGTCTTTTAGCAGTGTAGTTGTACAACTATGTTTGGACATAGTGTTGAAGTTATAAGGTAAGAGACGAACCTGTGACTACAAGAGGTTGAAGTCTCACGCTACAAATCTCCTCTTTATTTGTTATTAGGAATAATAATAATCACTTTAAAAGAAAAGGATTAATCCAAAACGGCAAGTCGTTGTCAAGACTAAATGGTCTAATAGAATCCTGATAGATTTCCGGTACTATAAATTTAGGGTTCAATTCTTTTCCTACATTTCCCTTATATTCCATAAAAAGAAAACAAGAAGTCCTTGAAATTATGTAAGATATGTGTGTGCGCGCGTGTGTGAACAGGAAGAATAATACACTTGCGAGGCGGAAATTGGGTGGATGTGGGGTCCGACCCGATAAAAAATATGGGCCTCCAAATAAAGTAGGTCGTCTCCATTTTTGTGTTGACTTTTTGGAAGTCAAGCCTCCTAGTTTGAAGTTTGAACTCTCTCATTGGGTGAGTTACTTCTTTTTTTTTCCCCAACAAATATTTTTTTTTTTTGAAAAAACCAATTCTATTATTTTTTTTTGCAATCTCTAATTATCAGTATAACATACATTTTTAATTAATTATTATTGTTAAGTATATTTATATGTCCATTCTTAGTACTGATACAATGTGAACTTGCTCGAGTCCAGCTAAGGTTGCTATAGGGTGGACATTCTCGACAAGTTTAATTAGTTGTGCCGGTTGACAATACACAAGTAATTAATCATTTCCTTTCAAAGGAAAAAACGCAGTTAATCATTTAACAGACTTGTATTATATTTATGAAAACTTAAAAATTTTGTTCTCTCTTAAGTCTTTTTTTGGGAGAAAATTGGAGGACTTGGTTGAAAATTGACTTTGAAAAATAAGTCATGTTTGATTAAAGCTTAAAATTTATCATGCACCTGCATACATTACATGATAGTGATATTCCATATGGCTTGGTTTAATATACGCCATATGATTATACGATATCTTATAATACCAAATATATGATGTTACATGATAACTATCATAAACTCTAAGAGCCCATGAAAAAATTGTTATCATACCTCTAGCTAGCTTAATTGCTTTGTTTATTTGAACTTGTAAAAGTCAAACTTTTGCTTGGTTCTAGATGTAAAACTAACATACACTAAATCGCTCAGTAATTTTCTATAGAAAGAGATAGGACTCTAATTTTGGAGTAAGACCTCCAATCATATGTTGCGAACTCACAGTGTTAACTGAGTTAATATCATGTGATTAAAAGTTTAACTCTAAATTCATAGCCCTATTTCAATTGTCAAGCTCAACTTGCTCATATAAAACTCAAGAGACAAAATAATTAGTTCTATGTGCACCAAGACAATAAGGTCATTCGAACCAGGTGGGACCAAACTTATCTTAGAAAATTACCACACGCAAGTGTTATACATGCAGTACAGTAGTTTTTTCACTTCATTTATCACAATTTTTTATCTCCTTGATTTGACAGCTTTATTAATTATAAATAAATTAAGCATATGCACAAATATTTTATACTATTTCAGTGAATAAAGTTCTGAGGTCATACGTTTTGGGACCATATAATTTTTGAACAACAGATCCAAGCGTGGAGAAGTGTCAAAAATTATCTTTTACCATACGCTCATATGACGAAAGATTATTAGAGAAATCTAAACACTGTCTACTCTTTATATGCGAGGGTCTACACAATTATTCTAATAAGCTCTCATTATGTGTGTGTAATATTACAATATATCTGATGAGAGCTTATTATTGAGAAAACTGTAAACACTTTATTATTATGAGTGTAGCGAGTGTGGCGGTGAATGGGCGAAATTGGGATAGAGATAAAAGTAGTGACTAATGGCTGACGTTATCTATTATTCCAACTATGGAATTCGGACTTCGACCCCACGTATGAACTTGGAAGTTGGAGTAGATTTTCTACTCCCAATTTACGCGAGAGATTATCCAACTTTTACCAATGGATATTCTTTGTTTAGACGAAAACTCCTACTATCTGATCTAAATGATAAATGAAGCACTATAGATTGTGTCATTTTCAGTTCCCTCCCACTTGTATAGATCAATTTGTGAGAGAGAGGAAAAACAAAAAAAAAAAAAGGGAAAGAAAGAAAGAAACTAACTTCTTCGTATTGTTATTTGTCTTGTGTCGGTTACCTATTTGATAATTGTTTGTAAGAAATTGGGGCAAGCCATTTTCTATCAAGAATTTAGAGTCATTTTCAAGAATTTGTCGAAAGTTTTGTTAAAAAACCTCTTACTCATGTGGCATATATGAATATATGTTATATGGATTTAAAATAGGGCTAATTTCACAAATCGTCCCCAACTTTTAGGTTAAGAACCGATTTCGTCCCTAATCTTTTTTAAGACACCCGACGACCCACAACGTTTGATAAATACATACAAATCATCATTTTTTAACAAAATGACAATTATACCCCTTAAATTTTTTAAAATTTTTTTTAAAAAAGTTTAAAAATAATAAAGAAAAGAAGAAAACACTCATTCCTTCCCCCTTCCCAAGATTGGCCATCAGAATGGCAGCATTCCAGTGGCCAAAGGAGGGGGAATTCTCCCATTTACTGCCGAAAATGGAAGCAAAAAATTGCTGCCATTTATGCCCTTTTGGCTGCCAGAAACGACAGACTCCCCCTCATTTGCATTGCCATTTCTAGCTGTCAAAAGGGGGAGTCTTCCGCCCATTTGTGCTGCCATTTGGCAGTAGGAAACGGCAGCGCTGGCCTCCATTTCTGGCAGTCAAAAGGGGGTTGAGAGTATTCACCCCCCATTTGCCTCCGGAATGCTACTATTTCGGCAGCGGAGGTGTTTTCTTTTTATTATTTTTAAACTTTTTTTAAAAAAATTTAAAAAGTTTGAGAGGTAAAATCTTCATTTTGTTAAAAATTTTATAGAATAGTGGAGAAAAGGACAATTTTTGTATATTTATCAAAAAGTTGGGGGGCTGTGGGGTGTCTTAAAAAAGGTTGGAGACGAAACCAGTTCTTAACCTAAAAGTTGTGGACGATTTGTGAAATTAACCATTTAAAATACACGTGACTTATGTTTAAAATACATGGGTGGAAAGTTTTTTAATAAAACTTCGGGAAAGTTGTTGAAAAATTTTGCGAAAATTTGTTAGTTTTGGAAATATATATAAAACTAACCAAATTCCATTCAAAATTTGATGATTTGTAGGCTTTCATTGAATTCAGGAGGATTTGTTTGATACACAGGGGATATAAGGAATGGGAGAGAAATAGAGAAGTGTTGGTGCGGTTTGAACCCGAGACCCCTTATTTAAAATATGAGTATGAGAAATATTAGAACACTAACTAAATAAAGTGGATTACTTCATCCGTTCAGGCAAAAAAAAATACCCTACTTACATGTTTCATATAGATTAAAAAAATTGAATTATTGTTGTTGGAAATGTACAATTTAAAATAATATATTTCATAATATACCATTTTATTTATTTCATATTCCACTTTAGTTCTGTTTGATTGTTAATTAGTACATATCATAAATAAGAGTATATTAAAAAACTAAAAAATTTAACTAAAGAAAAGAGAATATAATTTGAGATTGATAAAAAAAGAAATAGGTGAATAACTTTACAGGATGGAGAAAATATAATTGAAGACAAATGTACGCAAATATAAGAATATTTGCGTACACATTCTATAGTGTCCATTATACATCATAATATTATGGTGTCCAATGGAAAATATGTCAACTTCCCATTAAATGTATTGAGCCCATTTCCCCAAAATGCCAAATGAGAAATTGTTACATTAGACATTGGATAACTCCATGGAACGACTAATATTTTTGGGATGAATTAATTTACCCCATTTATGAGTTTCAACATCTCTTTTGCAGTGCGGGGGGGGGGGGGGGGGGGGGAAAAAAA
>CAVNYN010263431.1:0-61315 GCA_963692815.1 Nyctanthes arbor-tristis | reverse complement strand
AGAATTTGACCAAGAATAATCAAAAGTTAAACAGCAAAAAGAAGAAAAGACGAGTACTTTTTGAAAGTTTCACAAAGGAAGGGTCATCGAACTCAAGGCGCGTAGTTAGTTTTAGAAATGGAAAATGCCGAATGGAAAGGAAAGTGGAAGTTAACAGGGGACAAAATCGTAGAAGATATTTTTCTGTATTCGAAAATTTTAAAAGATCAATGGTTGGACGCTTCTGCATGTCAGAAATCGTAGCAGTTTTCAATTATTTTATCCGCCAGCCATAAAATTTCTCATTTGACTGGCGTATGTGATGCTCAGCCGCTGCACTTAATGGACGCAGACCGCACAAGTTGTTCAACTCAGTTCACACACACTCTCCTGTCGAGTTTTGACCTAACACTTTATGCTAAGAAATTTTTAAGGAATCCATAACTAGATTTTTTACGGGGTTTAGAAGCCAATAGAATGCTGGCATGTGATTTGCGTCAGGTGAATTGTTCGTATATGATTGGGGACTGATTCGTAAGGAACCTAGATTTTGTTTTATACCAGACCGCTATATGTTGTGGCGCCATATAATTCTAAATGAACATATGACGTACATCGAGAGACGTCGCAGGAAAACCACAACCATGTGACCTGTATTAATGTACGCCAAATGACTATATGACGCCACATGGGGTCATATATATGGTTTTGTATCATTTTTAAGTCTATTATTATTCATTTATAGGCATTAATTTATGTTAACAGTCCATAGTGGAACAATGATGTTGATCGAGATTTCAGGCATTGAAATGACTAGCAGAATATTTCAGCTTAGGCTTGAATTCAGTCTTAAAAATTGCAAGCCTGTTCAATTTTGATCTCAATTTAGATTTTGTTCAAGTTGTTGGATGTCAAAATCAATTCACGTCTTTCCCTTCCAAAAAAATAAAAAAATAAAAAATAAGGGTAAATTTCACATAACGTTCCCAACCTTTGTACTTAAAATTGCTTGAGTCACTAACTTTTTTTTGGCAAGTTGAGCCCTCAACCTTTCATAAATACGCACAAAAGGTCTCTTTTCATGGAATCCATCAAAAAGTCCATTACCTCATTGTCCAAATTACCACAATATCCTTACCCTTTAATTAAAAAAAGGAATTTAAAAATATAAAAAAAGAAAAAAAAGAAAAGAAAAAAGAAACTGAAAGGGGAGAGGCCCCCTCACTGCCATTTCCGGCAATTTAATGGCAGAACAAACGGGGGGAAGAATCCCCCGATTTTTCTGCAGCAGAAGAATCAGGGGATTCTTCCCCCCATTTGTTCTGCCATTTCCGGCAGGGGGCCTCCCCCCTTTCAGTTCCCTTTTTTTATTTTTATATATTTTTAAATTCCTTTTGCTTTTTTAAAATTAAAGGGTAAGTGTATTGTGGTAATTTTGCCAATGAGTTAACAGACTTTTGGATGAATTCCGTTAAGAGGAACATTTTGTGCGTATTTATGAAAGGTTGAGGATCCAGTATAGTAAAAAAAAGTTAGAGACTCAGGCGATTTTAAGTGCAAAGGTTGAAGACGATATGTGAAATTTACCCAAAAAATAATAATATTACGGGTTATTTTCACTCTAGGTCCCCCAACCTTTTAGTTTTGTATCAATTTTGTCCACATCCTTTTTTTGAGCCCGTTAAGTCTCCAATATTTCATTTATTATCGCATTAGGTCCCCCAATGTCACTTTTCGTCCCCAACTTTTCAATTTTCACGAGGGTTATTTTCACTCTAAGTCCACAACCTTTTAATTTTGTATCAATTTTGTTCCCATCCTTTTTTTGAGCCCGTTAAGTCCCCAATATTTCATTTATTATCGCATTAAGTTTCCCAACGTCACTTTTCGTCCCTAACTTTTCAATTTTCACTATTAGCCCTTATCCAAATTACAATTATGTCATTGCTTCTTTATTTCTACTATAGGTCCTCAACCTTTCTAATTTTATACAATTTTGTCTCTATTATATTTTCGACATATAGGAGCTCCAATCTTTTATATTTTGTTGTGTTATATTCCCATTAACACTTTTTATACATAACATTTTAATTTTTACTGTTAACACTATTAATTATTTAAATAAAAAATAAAGAATAATATCAAATAGGGTTAATTACACCTAACTCACTCCAACACAACCAAATCACAACAATCGGAATCGAAAATAATGATAATAAAAAAATCGATCTATAACGTTCTCGATAGAAATCAAATTCGCGTAAAAAAATTTATCGATCTAAATATCAGCATGACGAATACGATCTGATTTCTTGATCTACAATAAATCACGTGGCGGATACGAATCAGGTAGAACCACTCCAAAAAATTGATTTTTGATTTAGTAAAAATAAATATAATCATGATATTTTATTCTAATTTCATTTCTTATATCTTCTTGTGATTTTCACCTTAATTTGCTCTCGATTTATTATCCGTCTCAATCAGATCTGATCTACCAATTGTGGATCCACAAAAAATTAGAATTAGCACATTAATGTTCAGTTTCATTTTTATAACTTAAAAATAATTTTTTTTATCCACCCTGATTCATATCCACTATGTGATAAGGGATAAATTAAAAAAATCGGATCCAATCTATTATATTGACTCTGAGATCAGAAACTTTTTTATGCAAATTAGATATCTATCAAGTTTGGTGCAGATTGAATTTTTTGCTATCACTACGGGCTAAGATGTGTCGAATTCTTATTTTATAGAGTTCGTTATTTTTAATTTTAAGAATTAAAGGTATAATAGTAATTTTAATAGGAATTAATTAAAAGGTTGGGGTTGAAAGATGTTATTAACGACTTAATATGACAACAAATGAAATGTTAGAGGACCTATATGCCTAAAAAATAATGGAACAAAATCGTATAAAAATTGAAAAGTTGGGGACTTATAGTGGAAATAAAGAAGTAAGGGCATAATAGTCATTTGGATAGGGGCTAGTAGTAAAAATTAAAAGATTGGGGACGAAAAGTGACGTTAGAGACCTAATGCGATAATAAATGAAAAGTTGGGGCTTAGCAGACCTAAAAAAAGAATGGAGACAAAATTGATATAAAATTAAAAGGTTGGGGACCTAAAGTGAAAATAACTCTTTTCACTATTAGCCCTTATCCAAATGACTATTATGCCATTGCTTCTTTATTTCCACTATAGGTCCTCAACCTTTCTACTTGTATACAATTTTGTCTCCATTATATTTTTAACTTGTAGGAGCTACAATCTTTTATATTTTGTTGTGTTATATTCCTATTAACACTTTTAATACATAACGTTTTAATTTTTACTGTTAACACTATTAATTATTTAAATAAAAAATAAAGAATAATATAAAATAGGGTTAATTACACCTAACTCACTCCAACACAATCAAATCGCAACAATTGGAATCGGAAATAATGATAATAAAAAAATTGATCTATAACGTTCTCGATAGAAATCAAATTCGTGTTGAAGAAATTTATCGATCTAAATATCAGCGTGACGAATACGATCTGATTTCTTGATCTACAATAAAGCACGTGGCGGATATGAATTGGGTAGATCCAATCTAAAAAATTAATTTTTGATTTATTAAAAATAAACAAAGTCATGATATTTTATTCTATTTTCATTTCTTATCTCTTCATGCGATTTTCACCTTAATTTGCTCTCGATTTGTTATCCGTCTCAATCAGATCTGATCTATCAATTGTGGACCCACAAAAAATTAGAATTAGCACATTAAGGTTCAGTTTCATTTTTATAACTTAAAAATAATTTTTTTATCCACCCTGATCCATATCCACTATATGATAAGTGATGAATCAAAAAATCTGATCCAATCTATTATATTGACTTTAAGATCAGAAATTTTGTTTTTATGCAAATTAGGTATCTATCAAGTTTGGTGCAGATTGAATTTTTTGTTATCACTACATGCTTAGATGTGTAGAATTCTTATTTTATAGAGTTCGTTATTTTTAATTTTAATAATTAAAGGTATAATAGTAATTTTAATAGGAATTAAAATTAATAATTAAAAGGTTGGGGTTGGAATATGTTATTAACGACGTAATATGACAACAAATTAAAGGCTAGAGGTCATATATGCCTAAAAAATAATGGGACAAAATTGTATAAAAATAGAAAAGTTGGGGACTTATAGTGGAAATAAAGAAGTAAGGGTATAATAGTCATTTGGATATAGACTAATAGTAAAAATTGAAAGATTGGGGACGAAAAGTGACGTTAGAGACCTAATGCGATAATAAATGAAAGGTTAGGGGCTTAGCAGACCTAAAAAAAGAATGGAGACAAAATTGATATAAAATTAAAAGGTTAGGGGACCTAAAGTGAAAATAACCCTAATAATAAAACAAGTCATCTCTTCTCTATTTTTATTCTTTTTGGTCTCGTCCACCACTGAAAATAAACTACTACCTTGGTCCCATAAAGATGCAATTCTAATTTTCACAAATACTAAGAAAAATGTAATTAATAGTGTTGGAGATATAAAATATAATATCATTTCTTTAATATATCGTTTTCTTTATTAAATATTTCACTTTAAATAATATTATTTCATTACTTACAATGCACATAAAGAAAAATTTTAAAAATCTCTCATCATATGTGTGCCTGCCATATGTATTTCATACACGCTACATGTACTGAAGGTTTTGGAAAGAGACTCTGAGACTCTGCTCATTAAATGGGACTATAAAAAAAATATTAATATTATAACTACTTTTTTAACAGGAAATTAGACTATATTTTGGAACAAACAAAAAAAGAAAATTAGACCATTTTTGTGAGTCGAAAGTAATAGTTGGTATATGCAGCAGTAAATAGTCGAGCTCTTTATATGGAGACTGATGGTGAGTTTGGGATATAATAATTTTAATAATTTTGGTTAACCATCCATTGTGAAAAAGTGATGCATTTTCTCTTTCTTTTGGAGCTCTTTATTGTCCAAAGATTCCTTCTTATATGTATGTTTTACTAACTTAATGTTCCATATATATATATATATATATATATAGACACACACAGACACACACAAAAACTTATGGGAGAAAAGGGGTTTTTCATGCTGCACTACATTAATAATCAACAATATATTACAAAGTACGCCTATAATAAAATCATATTTTCCTAGACATAATATTACTTTTAAATTAATAAATATTGGTCTGGGACAAGTGCATGGATCATTCAAGTTTTTGTATATTTGTGTTGGTTGGAGGAAAGGAACTGCAACAATGCTATGATTTTATAAGAAGAGAGAAAATAGTGAAAAGAGAAGAGAGCATGAATCCGAAACTGTACAAGAGGGAAAAATACATATATACAGACCCTCAAAGAATATCTTGTGGAGAAAGTATAAGGTTGGAGGGATTGAATAGAGGCCCCAGAATTAATTCGTGACCGTTAGGTTTAAGTAGTATAGATAATTGATGTGGCATACTTTTAACAACTAATTACATTTGCCCATTTTTTAAACCAAGAATTCAATTATTAACTAACAGTGACGATTAGTCAATTTATGATCAAATGTTATATGTGTTACTTTATCACGTATGGTATTCTATTATACTGAGATGGCTTAATGTTGCCCCTCACAGTATATGATCAACGATCAATGTGCATTTATTCTATGCTTGTCCGCCAAAGTAACTTCTAACCTACAATGTGTTTGGTAAATTATCTAGATTATAATCTGGATTATAATCTGCCATACGACATCATTTTATTAATTTCACTTTTTTTAAAAAGTCAAAAAGTAAAAGTCAAACCGCAATTATTGACTTTTTACATAAAATAATTAATAAAATAATGTCACATCACATATTATAATCTAACTAGTTGCCAAACACTTTGCTAGTTTTGATTTGATATCATATTCTTGTTGGAAGAACGCGGAATGAGCCGACGAGAATGAATTTGGAATGGATTCTCAAAAGTCAAAACTTATCTTAAATACAGTGATTTTCTTTTTATTTTATAGCTTTAGCTAACTAGTTTTCGGCTAAACTACTGAACGTGTCGAATTGAAATGCATCAATAATTGCATATTAGCGACAATTCTTCGGTCAATGGTCATGTGTCCCCACCCCTTGTTGTCTCCGGCCCAATCCTAGCTGGAAAAACAAAGTAATTCAGCGCGTTTGCCGACAAATTCCCATTGTATGTTGTCTTCCATAATAACTTGAAGAATTCTTGAAGACATGAAAATAGAGACATTATTATGTGATAATTTTATATAAAATATATTTATTGAGTGATGGTTACATGATTATTTTTTATCATTTATTATAAATGTGTTATATAAAAATGTTACTTAATAATGTCTCATTTTCGTGTTCCTCTAGAATTTTTCTAATAACTTTGAGTATTCTATGGTGTCCTTTGGACACCATGGCCCCCAACACACTCAATGGAGGTTGATACATTATCTTTTAGATACTATAATATGGTATTTAAAGGACATTATAGAAGGACCGTACTCACAATTTTATATAAGAGATATATTTTAGATACAAACCACTTATATCTCTCTCTGAATTTTTTTCTCCTCTTTGTATCTCCTTTGTATTAAAAGAAGATAAAAAAAAGAGTTATACTATATAAACAAATACACATACAAAAATTCTAACAAAGCTGACACATGACACAATCTTATTTTTCAACATATCACATTATTTTTATATTAACACTTATCACATAATCTACATGTCAATTTTATCTCCCTTTTTTGTCTCTCTTTTTGTCCAACTAGAATTTTCCAAAAAAAGAAAATTTCATTGCTGTGAAAGTCGAGGAAGTGTTTGGATTACTTTTTGAAATGTAAAATTCACAATGTGCCCCGGAGCACACCACCCATTATTGAACGAAGAGCCGCACTTGCAAGTGAGGGGACTTACCCTAAACATGAGTCACAATTCCATGTGAATGTGGAATTGATTTCAACATATTCATAAAGGGATAGATATGGTTCAAACTTGAAACTTTTAACTTGAAATACGAGCATTTTGCAGTCCAATCCGATTTCAAGAAAGCTTCACCATGCAAGCATGTTGGTCATGGAGTCAAACATATAACTTGTATCATTGAATATGTCAAACTTTCTAACCCTACTTTTGATCTCGTATCATTGAACATACCAAACCTCTTTTTTTTTTTTTTGAGGATGGGGGTGGGGGGGGGGGACTATATGCTTGAATATTCAGATTTTAATTCAACACGTACTAATCGTTCAACCCATGCTAGTTGTGCACGTAAATTCTGACGACTTGACTTGGCATCACATAAAAGCGAATTTTTGTTCTAATTGTTCAATTCAAACTAACAAAAGATTTTAACATATATTATAGGCAAACATTAATCAATTCTCAACCAAGACGGAGGTTGAACAAACACACACATAAGAGTTTTAAGTTTTAATTTCGACAGTCACGGTGAGTTTCGTGAGTGTATGTATATACGTTACGTGGAATTGAAATTCTATTTTAACTTTTGTACATACACAATCTATTTCAAGGTTGTGCTTCTTGTTTTTTTCTCTTTAATGTTTTCAATCTAGGAGATTCTCATTAATGTACATGCCAGTGACGCCTAATGTTGTCCGTCTTCATGTCTTGATTTTCATTGACTGTGTCAGTATCAAATATTCAGTACTTTGGAGTACTTGAAAGTTTTCCCTCATGGAGTTGGCTTGCCTGAGTAGTTGGATATTGGCTAATTTTGTGCAAAATGATTGGTTGCAGGTGAGCAGCTCGGCTGATCAGATTATGACTGATTTTTGGCTGGTTTGTTTGGCATGCATGCAATACAAAGATGATGCATATATATTAGGCCAATTATATTCACACAACAAATGTTGTTTGTCGCACTACATTCAAATTGCACAGCGATGTCTTCAACTTTATTTATTATGACAATTACATCCTCAACTATATTTCTATCTTTTATAATAAAAATGTCATTAGTTAGCATACTTCTTATATTGGTTCGGAAATATATAATGACCTAAATCTAAACATTATATTAGCATTCTTTAAAAATATGAGTATATTTGCATTTCAATATTTTTTAATGCGTACATTATAAAAACTTTTAGGAACAAATAGTTCTTTTTTACACTTACACCAAGAAATGTTTGGAACATAGTTATTGGCAAAGAAAAACTTCATTATCAATGGAAGATTATTGATAATATATAATACAATAAAAGAAAAGTTGAGGATAAAATTACAACATTAAATAAACATAGGACCTCTCAAATGTTAAGAATAATGCTATTTTATCTAAATTGAAGACAAGTCTTCAGTCTAGTTATTATATCCCTATTGGTCAATGAATAAATGAGTTATGAGGACCCCCATATATTTATATATATCAACTCATCTTTCAATGTAATGATGACACAATTAGGTCTCCAGTATAAATAAAGAGTATTACTCAATGATTAAATGTGGTGAACTAACAAAATTGCAGTCACTACAAGAAAATATATGATTGGCAATGAAAATTTCCATTGCTAAACCAGTCAATCTGTGGCTAATGAACTGCTAGTAACGGAAACGTTCTGATGCTAAATACCTTTCTAATTCCATGGTGGCAATTTAGCCACAAATTTAGTTTTCTGTTACCAAATTAGTAACAGAGAAAGTCGTTACTAAATTATCAATGGATAAATGCGTTACTAATTAACAACAAACTTTTGTTGCTAATTCCGTTACTAATTGTAGACTATAATTTTGAAACAAAATAACTCCCTCTATTGCTCCTGTGAGGATTCGAACTCTAGTATTAGTAATTGGCGAGTAAAGTCTCAACCACACTTTGTTAATATGTTGCCCTATAATTTATATAAAGTATGTTCTCGTAATTTTCCTCAACCATATTCGTTACGAAATTGTTGATAATTCGTTACTATTAGTAACAAATTGTTTCTGTTACTGTTTAGTAACAAATTGACAATGAAAAACTAGCAACAGAAGTGATTCCGTTACTAATTCTGTGGTTATACGCATTCCATTCCTAATACGTTACTATTCTATTGTTAATAGTAACAAATTTTTTGCGTTACTATTCAGTAACAGATTAGTAATGAAAAAGTAGCAACAAAACGATTTCGTTACTAATGTCGTGGCAATTCGTGCTCTGTTACTATTCTGTTACTGATAGTAATGTAATTGGTTTTGTTAATAAAATTCTGTTGATAATCTTACATTTTCTAGTAATGAGTGCCAATATAATTATCATATATATCTCTGTGTGTGTATTATATTAACCCCGCACAATTTGTATCATATGACAAAAATCAATTATCGGTTGATTCTTTTAGAGCCAACCTCTCATGAGAAATGTAGAGTGGAAAGGGGACATGTTGTGGTAGAAGACATGTTGATTTTTTTAATTGGATCACTTCATAAAATTGATTTCATATAAAACCACTTGTTCCAGAAATATTTTCATTTACATGGGCCACAAGTAAAAATACTACTATATATCTTTATACAAAATCTAATTTATTGAGTCCTATTGTTAAAAAAAGGGGTCAAATCACTTTTTTTGTCACATATTTTGTCAAAGATTTTTTGCGAAAAGCATTTTCCTAATTTATTAGTAATAGTACTATAGTATGTATGTATTGAGAGTTTGTGTTATTGATTTTCTTGACGCTATATTTCAGTCGGATAACAAAAAAATTATGGAGATATGAAAAAATGTAACATAAATAAGTGGAGATTGTATGTGCATGTGGCATAATTTCATTGGATGATTGAGAAATATTTATGTACTTACTGCCCAATGAATTTATACCATATAATAATGTTAGTTATTGATCTCATTTATTCATGTCTCCCTAAAATTACTCGTAGGATAAAATATAGCTCATTTTGTGCTATTAATAATATAGATTTGTAGTTGTACTTTTAAAAAAATTAACCAACAATTAATTAATTAAAAACAATTAATCTGATACAAATCACATGGTGTATATATAAAAACTAGTAAAATCTTCATAGAAAAAGACAAATTTACATCGTTTACATAAATCTTGAGTTTTGTTTTGTGTGTAAAAGAGACGAATGTAGTGAAAATGTGATTGTGAAATGAAGAAGATAATTTTGTGGATTGTGAGAATTAATTAGAAGTTTGAATTTAAAAATTTTGAGAGTAAAAAAAATATTCGGGTATTTCTGGGCTTTTTGGGTTTTAACTATGTCCAAAGCCCCTCCAAACCCATTCGGTTTCGGGTTCGGGTACCCGTTCAGGCATGATTTTTATTCACTATCCGTTTGGGTTCAGGTATATTCGGGTCGGGTTCAGATAACCCGTTCGGGCTCTGGTTTTTTGCCCAGGCCTACTTATAAGAATGTTACTTACTCATGTCATTTATTCATGTCTCCCTACAATTACTCGTAGGATAAAATCTAGCGCATTTTGTGCTGTTAATAATATAGATTTGTATTTATACTTTTAAAAAAATTAACCAACAAATGGCTCACTATAATTCCCCCTCCCCCAACACCCAAAATAATAATAATAATAATGAAATGGCTCACACAATTGTCGCTGCGTTGGTCTGGAAAATGGTATTTCTAGACAATTATTTGGTATGTTTTCCAGTCCGACTATAGAAACAGATCAAGCTCTGAGTTTGGAATTCGACCACCAATTACAGGGGCCACGTGTATTTTAAAATACACATGACCCCCTCTAATTGGTAGTCGGGCTCCATACTAGGAGCTCGATCTGTTTCTATAGAAAATTTAATATGTTTTCTGTTATTTGCTAATCATTCTTTATCGTTTATTTATAAATTAACGTTATGGATAAATTCGGATTTCGAAAAATAATCAAGAACATAAATGTTAAGTTCATTGATTTGGCATGATGCATACACGCTTGATGGGTAATTGTACCCTAAATTTCAGCATGAAGCTATGTACAAGCTATGTACTAGTCATTGTATAAGTATGAATTCTATGAATGAGAAATTGTGGAGGCCAACAAATAAGAGTGATGGATAATCAAGAACTATAAAAAGATTGCGGGCTATTTTTCAGTAGGAGTGATGCTATTTATTTATACTAGAGATCTTTCTCCAGTGTAGTTAGTATCACTACATTAGAGGATGAGTGGATATGTATAAAAACACGGGGGTTTTCATTTATTCAATAACTAATAAAGAAATGAAAACTAGTCTAAAGACTAATAAATAGCATTATTCTTTTGTTAATATGGAGATCTTTTAAGAATTGGCTCAAAAGAGCCATTATCGATTTGAGACTTGAGGTATGATGCATAAAAGAAAAACTCAATTTGAATTTGAACTCTTTTTATTAAGTGCAATTACATTCTACATTGTAGCAGCCACTGATATGAATTGTCGAATTGATGTGTTCATATCAATGTTGATATTATATCACATTACTGTCGGATACCATCATGATATTATACATCCCGCGTTAGATCATTTCTATCCAAAATAGCTAGCGACAATGAACCACTAGTCCTCAACAATGGTAGAAGATCTTTAGGTATGTAAATAGACTACTTTCAGCAGTATGAAATTTATCAGACTAAGAAAATCTTAACCTAACACTCAAGAAGTTACAAATAACAAGCAATTTAATATCTTCATCAATGTAATATGATACAAGATGAATTTGTACTAGACAACATTCAATAAGCAAAATAATGCTATTAATGCCGTTATGTGTTCTGTATAATAGCACTAGTATGTTATGACGAGATTAAGTAACCATAAGTGGCTTTTCACAAAAAAATATCATACAATCACTTTAAAAATTAGTTTTGTATAGATTGTAGTGTATAAATAACTTTGTCTCCTCCATAAAAAACCAACATAACTTTAAAAGTAAAATAACGCTATTAATGCCGCTATTTGTTCTGTAGAATAGGACTGATGGCGTTATGACAAGATTAAGTTACCAGAAATGCCTTCTCACAAAATAATATCCTACAATCACTTAAAAAATGTAGTCCTGTAGAGTTTATGGTATATAAATACCTCTGTCTCTCTTATATAAAACCAAAATATCTTTAAAAGTAAGATAACGCTATTACTACTGTTATGCGTTCTGTATAACAGCGCTGCTAATGCTATGATGTGCTTACGTTACTAGAAGTGGCTTCTTACAAAAAAAAATTATACAATCACTTTAAAAATGTAGTTTTGTAGAGATTGTAGTATATAAATACCTCTGTCTTTTCCATTTAAAATCAAAATAACTTTAAAAGCAAAATAACGCTTGTTGATGTCAAATCTAGCTTTTGAATCAACAAACAAGATTTGTATTCACGGGAGATTCGTATTTGAATTGGTATAAGCAATAAATGTATAAATGCAAAGAATGTTTGTAATAAATGGAAGACTATAAATGTGTAGAAAACAAAAAGAATGAAATTTGGGTGTCCAACCCCTTCTCATTTCTGTTTGCCTCTATTTATAGTGTACATTTACTTCTTTGCATGAGAATAATGATTACATGTATTTAATGCTGGACCCACAAGGATGGCGTAAGTTTCAAATCGGCTGAGATTAATCCTTCACTTTTTGACTAATAGCTATTTAAGTCATGCATGGGGCAGGTAACCGCCGTTTTACATTTAATGCTGGAGTCCCATCAGCCATAAGTGATAAGATTTCCCACGTGGGTTCCTATGCTGCTATCCAGTTGGCTAGCTCGCTAGGTCGCGGCGTTACGTCTGGGTATTATGAGCTCGCTGTCTTGGTGCCCCGACGCCTTGGACCGCAGGAGCACTGGAATGGATATCCGCCCTCCAAGTCGCCGAATCAGGTCTCTAGGTCTTCTGGTCATTGGGTTAGGCGAGGCGCTTAAGGCTTATTTCCAAGACCCTATACCTATTGACCTTCGCTGACCTTTACGACCTAGTGGCTACAAAATGCCCTCTCAAGGTCGCTGTTCTTTGAGCTTAGGGGTAGTGGCCTTGAAGGTTAGTTGGCGATTCTCTTGGAACTTTTTGCCTCCTGAAATCTACCTCTTTGAATTTTGAAAAGGGTTGAGGCGGCGTTCTCTGCTACATGTCCACCATCTGATGGAATTTCATATTTAAGGGACTTAAAGACAATAATCATTACTCTGAATGTTACCTCTTTGGTTCCCAATGTCCCACTCGGCCGTCGCCTTTCTCTCAAACTCTATTTATACCCGTCCATTCATTCCTTTTCCCCTTCAAGTAGTCTTGATTTATAATCATTTTCCAGGAGATTTCTGTTGCTATTGTCTTCAAGCTTCCTTGATATCTGTTGATCCCTTCTTGGTGTTCTTCAAGGCTCTGAGATAGTGTTTCTACAAACCTATCGGAAACCATGGGTAATCTTCTAGTATTTGAGGGAATTTCATAGAATGGAAGGTAGAAAGGAATTTCTTCCGTTGAGTGACGAAGGTGAAGAGGTAGTAGTGGACATGGAATGGTCCACGGATGACGAGAAGGTGGAGGCAATGCCGGAGGCGATGCCAGAGGTCTAGTTTTATTGGACGGATGATATGAGTGAAGAAGAAGATGATGAGGAGGAGGTGAGTTCCTGTAGAAGGCCTCTGGTGGTGGTGATTCGTGATAAAGGCCGGCTGTGTGTCTACAACTATATTCCTTCAAAAGTAAAAAAGACTGACCTACACGCAGTAAGGCAAGATTATCGTGTTCCTGATCATGTCGCACTTTGGGTCCCCTATGAGGGGGAGCGGGCTTATTGTCCCTACAGGGAATGCGTAGCAGCGAGCACCAGGATTTTTTAGGCCGGATTTCACGTTTCACTCCCGCGATCTATCACTAGGCTACTGGAATTGCCCCCTCTCAAATTACTCCTGTAAGCTGGAGGACCGTCATTGGGGTTCTTGCTCTATGGCCACACAAAGGATAGTGATATTTGAGTCCGGAGGACTTTAATTCGTACTACGTGCTGAAGGCTTTACCCTCTGGGAGAGGGTCGTTTCACATAATAGCACGATCTAAGGCTGGGAATTTAAATCTATAGGGAAACTTAGCAAGAGGGGCATCTGGATCTGGCCCTAGTTGGAAAGAGAGTTGGTTCTGGGTGGGGGGGCTAGTAGAGGAGCCCACTGAGTCCTGATGGCTAGGACACGAGCATCACCACTAGCTATATAGAACACGGTAAGCATATTTTCGAAAGAGCTTTATCCATGAATTGATAGACTAATACTTAACTGTATTTCCTTTTTTGTTAGGTATCGAGTGAGGTCGAGCATTATCTCTACTGTTTCGGAAGCGAGCAGAGATCATAGCCCAAATACCAGAACATCACCTCCTCGTGGCGGATCTGACCGACGAGGATTTTCTGATAAGCAACGGCCTGTCTGTTCCCAGGACTGAGCACATTTCCAAGAATTAGAGCAACTGTAAGCTGTTCTCTTTGCACTTGGACAACCTACTTCTTAGATATTTTTTAGCGTTCTGACACTTGTTCATTTATAGGGAAGAAGTATCATTTATAGGGAGGTTGAGAGAAAGAGAGTTACGTGGGAGAAAAGGAAAACAATGCGATGTAAAGCTGAGGAGATGATCACCGCTGAACTGCTTGCTGAGGCCTTGAGGAAGCAGGAGGAGAAAAAGAAAATGAGGTAGGTAAGGCCGCTGGGAAAAGGCCTATGACAGCTGACGATGCAATTGCCTCAGAACGACCTGGAAAGAGGCATTTGGCCATCCGAGAATCCATGGCCAATCCTCCACCCACTCTTTCAGCTGCTCTTGCGCCCCTTACACCCTGCGAGGAGTAACCTACTGAAGGACCTCTTGATATTCTGGGTGAAGATCTTTATCTCCCAGTGGACCAAGCTCGCTGGGTTGAAATAGAGAAATTTATTGGTAAAAAAATGAAGGCGCTGCTCAAGTTTAACTTGGCCAGAAAGCCTTTTTCCGCCGACGTCCAGGAATGGCTAGGCTTATTACAAATGCCATGAATAGTGTGGCACAAGGCTGGTCTAGGAAGTGGGAAGGCATTGTGGCCAACTCAACCATGGCGGAGCTTTTGCAAGCTAGCGCAGTGATGCAAGCTTGGTCGGCTATCTTGGACGAACTTGCTATGGCCCGTATAGGGCATTTCCTTGAGGAAAATAGAAAGCTCTCTGGCCAGCGACTGAGGCCAACAAGGCCAAGGAGGAGGCAGAATTGGCTTTTAGGGAGAAAAAGCAAGAACTTTATGTCTCCAGTGGGAGTCGGCCGATCAGCTGACTGAACTCGAAGCCTGGAAGAAGAAGTATGAGGACCTGGAAACTCAGATAGTGATGGAGAGGTCAAGCCATGAGCAGGTCCTGAGGGATGCTTGAGAGAAGGGCTACCGCCAGTGAGCTCTTCGGATACCGGGAGGGGGTTGTGAAATACAAAGCCTCTGAGGAGTTCAAGAGCGCTAACGCTGGTCTTTACTATGAGACGGTAAAGGAGATCCTTGGAGAGATCATGAAGAAGCGTCCTGAGTGTGACTTAGCCTTCTTTAAAGAGCAGATCGTCAAACTGAAAGAGGAGCTAACAAGAGGAGGAAGTTGAGATCATATCTCAATTAGAAGCCCTTACCCCTATTGAGGCGCCGGCTCTTGTGAAGTGGAGATCCATGTTACTGATAGGGAGCATGCTGAGGATGTGGTCTCATCCTTCGAGGGTCAGGCCTAAAAGTTTTTGTACCCCAACTTCTTTCTTTTGTATTTTGTAATCTTTGATGAATACAATGAAAAATTCTTCATGTGTTAGCTCATTTACATATTGTCAAAGCAACGTACTATACGTCATTCTTGTTTAATGGAGGACTCGTCTTCGCTTATGCCGGTTTGTTCCGGAACCCAAACATATCTTACACCAAGTGTTAGAACGCTTTACCAAGAAGCTTGTTCTCGTTTCAGGTCCCTTACATGTTGTTGTAATAGGTCGAGGGCTTTTTTGAGTGTGTCCCGTCTGACCAATAGTTTGCTTTGATCCCTTCATGCTGGGATCCTTGGAAACTTGCCCCCAAGTGTCAGATCGCTAAGCAGGGAGCTAGTCCGAATCCCCTTATTTAGCACAGACTACAAGTTTGTTCTGGTCATGGTCAAGTGTTAGGTCATTAGTTAGAAGCTTGTTCTAACTTAGATCGCAAACCTTTATACTTGAGCACTGACTAAAATTTTGTTCTAATCATTGAGCGTGAATTCTTCAACTTGAGCTCAAACTAAAAGCTTAGTCTAGTCTTGGTCAAGTGTTAGGTCGCTAGTTAGAAGCTTGTTCTAACTTAGATGGCAAACCTTTATACTTAAGCGTTGACTAAAAACTTGTTCTAGTCATGGTCAAGTGTTAAGTCGCTAATTAGAAGTTTCTTCTAACTTAGGTCGCGGAGCTTTATGCTTGGCTGTTGCGAATTTTGCGAATTTGCCTTGTGTTCGCATTAAGAAGTGGACATTACATCAGGAGAATTAACATTCATCTTTCAAATTAACTGTTACGTCACAAAATTATGGCTAGCCCGTATAGGCGTATTAATTTTTTTACCATAACCTGACAGTTGATATACAAAAATATGGAAAGTGTACAAAATCTAGAGTTGACACCCAGCTTTCATCCCTCTTCTTTCTTCTGGGTATTCCAGCTCTGTCTCCTACGCGTTTTTCACTATGCACTATGCTTTTGACCTCCACAACCATGCCGGAGGGGGGATGCTCCCCCTTCAGGAGCTGGACAAAGGCATTCATCCGACATTGTCATTATGCTTCACGAGCTGATATTTGGGTATTGAGTCTCCAAGTATCAGATAATTTAGCCCGTTGACTCCGGGGTTGAGTGCGTGAACTTTCGACAAGGCAGTCGTTTCTTCAGCATAATCCAGGTTGTATTACCTTGATGCCCACTAGTCGCCTTGCACAATGGAAGTCCCATAGCAAGTTGGGAATTTCATGACATAGTAATAAATTGAGGTCGCGACTCTGAGCTCGTACAAAATTGGGCGACCTAGAATGGCATTTGGGTTTGAGGGTACGTCCACTATAATGAAGTCCGCCATTATTCTTCTTTTGCAGGGCTTGTCCCTTAGTTCAACAAGGAGTGTGATCTGACCCTTCACTTCTACATACTCTCTAGTGAAACCCTAGAGCCTAGTACTGTACGGCCTTAGGCTTTTCTGGTCTATTTTCGTTTGCTAGAAAGTTTGCCAGTAGATAATGTTCAAGGTGTTGCCATTGTCCACCAAGATCTTGTGAATTTTAACACTTAAAACCAGCATGGTGATGACCAGAGCGTCTGCGTGAGGGTGTAACTCGCCGTAGGCATCTTCATTGCAAAAGGAGAACTAGCTAGTTCAAGAGACGAGGGGTTGTGTGATGAGCATATGGTAGCAATTCTGGGCTTCTCTCACGAGACCTCACCTCTGTCTCTTGGAACCCTCCATGCCATTATTTCCGCCGACAAGTACGCGGATTTCAACTGGAGGCTAGTTCCTTGGGAGCTGGGCGTTGAGGTCTACATGGGGACGACCTTGTCGGTCCTGCCTTTAGTGATTAGCCACGTATTCGCTCAGGTACCCTCGTTGGATTAGCTTCTCGATCTCCTATTTGAGATGCCTACACACGTCTGTGTTATGACCCACACTCTTCTGGTACTTACAGTACCTGGACTGGTCAGCGTCATTTAGCGGTTTCTTTAGAGGCCTTGCCTTAGGCGAAATTGGATCATTCTATAAGATGTAAAAGATGTGTTCAACGGAGGCGTTGAGCTTGGTGAAAGGCTTGAATGAGATGGAAGGCTTTTCATCACGTCGCAGGTCCTTCTTTGCCTTCTGATCCTTTCTCTCATCCTTTTGGGGGTTTTTTAGCTTGCCACGTCCCTTCAGTAGCCTCCTCGGCAATAATGTATTTCTCAGCCCGCCTCTGGAGCTTCTTATACGTGCTTAGGGGATCTGCGTTTATAGCCTACCAAAAGCTGGTATCTTTGTAAAGGCCCGATTTGACCGCTATCAGGAGCAATTCATCGGCTACCTTTTCCACGGTTATGACCTGTCTGTTGAAGCGGTCTAGGTAGCCTTTGAGTGGTTTGAATTTCCCATGCTTAACTATTCCCAACATTTCCTTTGGGGTGACCCTAACCTTTGACCCCATAAACTAGGAAGTGAATTCGTAGGACAGCTGCTCCCAACTATGCACAGATCCCGAGCCAAGTTGCCATACCAGGTTTGTGCGTTGCCTTCCAAGCTATGCGCAAAGGCTTTGCGCATTATAGCTTCTGTCGTATTCTGTAGCTCCATCCAGGACACATATCGGTGAAGATGAGCGATTAGATCTGACTCTACGCAATAAGTCCCTATCTGAGAGAGAGTTCATTTTGGAAGGCATGACGGCCTCGCGGACGAAGAGATTGAAAAGAGAAGGCCTTCTTTATAGGTCGTCAGCTCCTTTTTCTTTGGATTGTTTCTGCTCGAGTTCGCTTAGTCTTTTCCTCAGCTCGTCTAGCTCGTGGATCTGCTGAGGGACTGGTCGTTGGCCTTGTAGTGTCTCCGGAGGTGAGCTGGACGCATGGCTATCATGGTAAGTAGACGTAGGGCTTCTTCTCCTCTGTCTATGCTCACTTGGTCGCAGAGGCTCTGGTGACCTTGGATGTCTGGGACGTTGCTGAGGGCGGGGCCCTAGCCCTGTGAACATACTTCTTTCGGCTATATTTTTCAGAAGAAGTGGTGCAGCTCTTACATTAGAAGCTGGTTGGCCAGAATTTTGAGCTAGAGTGAAGCTCAGTCTCCTTCTAAAGTGTTCCCTTTGAAGGTTTACCGTTGTCGGAGATCTTTTGACATTTTGAGCACGCCAAGAGGAGTCGCCATGAGAGGATTCTATTGTGCATTGTTAGGAAGTTGGCGGGTTGCGATGTTGTAACCGCTGGACTTCTTCTACGAGGGCTTCTACTTGTCACCAGAGAGTTTATGCTTCTGTTCCCGCTGCCGGTCATGAAGGACAGGCATTAGCAGTGCCTGGGTTTTTACGGAACCCCGGAGACAGTTTCACATTGCTTGTTCTTATCTTTTGACTTCGGAGTGTCTTCTACTCATCTCCTTTTATCGGAGGTTAGATTTCACCGGATGTTTGTTTTACACAGCTTTTCGTAAATTTTCCCATAGACGGCGCCGATTTGTTGATGCCAAATCCAGCTTTCGACTCAAAAAATAACATTTGTATTCGCAGGAGATTCGTATTTGAATTGATATAAGCAATAAATATAAAAAGGCAATGAATGTTTGTAATAAATAGAAGAATATAAATGTGTAAAAGACAAGAAGAACGAGATTTGGGTGCCCAATCCCTTCTCATTTCTGTTTGCCTTTATTTATAGTGTACATTTACTTCTTTGCGCGGTAACAATGATTACATGTATTTAATGCTGGACCCATAAGGATAACGTAAGTGTCAAATCGGCTGAGATTGATCCTTCACTTTCTGACTAATGGCTGCTTAAGTCATGCGTGGGGCAAGCAACCACTGTTTCACATTTAATGCTGGAGTCCCATCTGCCGTAAGTGATAAGATTTCCCACATGGGTTCCGATGCTGCTATCCAATTGGCTAGCTTGCTAGGTCGCGGTGTTACATCTGGGTATTACGAGCTCATTGTCTCGCTGCCCAACGCCCTGGACCGCAGGAGCGCTAGAATAGATATCTGACCTTCAAGTCGCTGAATTAGGTCTCTTAGGTCTTCTGGTCGTTAGGTCGCCAGGTTGTTGGGTTAGGCGAGGCGCTTAAGGCCTGTTTCTAGGACCCTATACCTATGACCTTAGACCTTCACTGACTTTTATGACCTGGTGGCTACAACGCTATTAATGCCGTTATGCATTATGTATAACAGCACTACTGGTGTTATGACACGATTATGTTGCCAGAAGTGGCTTCTCACCAAAAAAAAAAAAAAATCATGCAATCACAGAGCCTATAAACTAAATAGTAAAACAAAACTAATATACAGAAAGAAGGATCCAAGAAATAGAAAAACAAAGTTCACAGAGTATAACAAAAAACAGGTGAGAGAGATGAAATAAAAGCGTGAAAAATCTGATTATGCTAAAGCTAAACAAATAATAACAACCACAAGGCATGTAATACCAGACTGAAAGTGATGAGTTTCTTTGATTTTTCTCTTATCTAATGTTTCTTGTACGATTCTACAGTCGGTGATATTTTCAAAGTACTGCCTATAGAGGGAAGACGAAACTACTGGTGTCTAATTTAGTGAAACAACCATTGATGGTTCAAAAATTGGAGGTTGAATTTTGCCATCTCTTCTATAATTTCACCACAAAGCTTAAGGAAGAACCAACTACTGATTGAGGAATGTGAATTTGGGGAAAATCAGACTCCTTTGCTAAGGGTATAAAAGTAATTTACATTTCAAAAATATTTAAATTTTTTTATATATACTCTTAATCCCCCTTTTTTTGGTTAAAGGCTCACTCAACAAATTTTTATATGGAAGCAGCCAGCACGCCTAAACACCCTTCTTGGATTTTGGAATCAAAACACTTACACTACACGCACTAAACTTCAAGTTTCGGCCGAGAGGGAGAAATAGGGAGAAAAGAAAAGAAAAAGAAAAAGAAGGAAAAAAGAAGAAAAATATGGGGATTTTCTACTTGGTTGGCATAGTTAACACATGGGTGTTAGATTTTCTTTTACAAATTAAAATAGGTAAGTCAAGAGGTGATTTCTAGGGTTTATGCATTTTGTATTGGATGTTGAGTTTATGGTTTAATTTCATGATTGAAGCTTAATAATTGTTCTCTGTGTCATAAGAAAGAGTGTGTTTTAACTTAGCAACTTCAATTAAATATTATTATGAGATTTTCATAAACCCTGTATGTGAAATTTGGGGATGTTGTGGATTATACTTGGTAAAGGTAATTTATGGCAAAAGAGTGGTGAAAAATGAGTAGAAAATGAGTTGAAAAATCTATGTTGTAGATTTCTTCTTAATGTACGTGAATATGGGTATTGAAAGTCATGATGTAATGATGCTTGAGAAATGGTTTAAGAATGGAAGTGATTTAATAATGGGTAGTAGTGGAAAGTTGAAAATAAGTGAAAAACTATTATGAAATAAACATATTTGATGTTATTAAGAATTTGGGATTTTATGTATTATGAATGAATAAGGATTATATTGTTGGAGGAAATGATATGTTGATGAAATAAGTGAACTTAAGGAAAAGAAATGGTTCATGATATAAAGAAAATTGTGTGTAAATATATGTGTTGATTTATCAAGTTGTGAACAATTAAGTGAAATGAGTGAAATAGAAATAAAGAGAATAAATGGGAAATTGAGAGTTATGGAAATAGAAAGTGAAATGGGATTTTGAGTTCTATTGGTATGTTGTTGATTTTATTTGATATTTATGAATATGATGTGTTGGAATTGTGATTAATTAAAGAATTGGTATAATGTAAAGTTTGAAGACAAAATTTAATGGGAATTTTATTTATGTGGTTGATTTTATTTGGCAATGTATTATTGAGTATTTAACGACATGATGGGATGATATATAATTTGTTGGATGTGTGATTTGATAAATAAATGTCATTCAGCAATGGAGACATAGTGTTAAGATACTAGTGGGTAGAATGGATAAGTACAAGTGTGGATAACAATCGGATGAATGAGCGCTATTACGAACAAGTAATTTTGGTTTCAAGGGATTAAGTGGATTATATTTCTTATTTGGAACAAGGGTATTGGATATTAAATAGGATTTGTTATGCTATGATTCCAGGTGATGACCAGCCAGTTGGAAAGGCATGCTAGTCGAGCTCACTACTAAAAAGTGCCCCTTCAGCGACCCTTTTTTTTGCGACGGACGCATATCCGTTGCAAATTTCCTTCAGAATAATCGGAATTTCGAGACGGGCAGAAATCCGTCAGAAACTTCTGACGGCATGCTAAGGCGATCGGAATTTTCCAACTGCATAGACTATTCCATTTGTTGCCGTTGGAAATTTCCAACGGATCTTGTGATCAAATTTACTCTTGTAATTCTATTTTCTAAATATTGTTAATTAAAATTTTTAAAAAAAAATTGAAGATATTTCTTTAATTATCCCCTCCCTTTCACATATGCTCCTTTTGTCAAAATAAATATTTTAATATACATAATGTTTTTGTCAAACATATACTAGATATGTTAACTGATATTAATCATCAATAACTTTTCGATGTGAAATAGGAAATAATTTATATTTTCACTCCGTAATTAAAAATGCAACTAGAGTGAGGAAAAAAAAGTATACAAATAAGACAAAGTAAAAAAAAACCAACAACAGACACGAACAATCTCACAAAGGACATCATTGACATAGAATAAACGTAAACATTAAATATAGACAGGTAATGTTTCACAATTCATTTATAAAAAAAATCTAATATGTAAAATAAATTTATTAATGGTAATAGGAGTTTATTCAATGAGAAAAATAAATATAAAACAAAAACTTTAATAATCAATGAATATTTTATTCAGCTTTTTGGTTGTTAAGGTTTAAAACAATGGTTGTCAATATATAATATTTTGAAGATATTTTTTTAGGGTGGTTATATTGACACCACTATTTTTATAACCACACCACATTTCTAACTACATTATACATTGATCTTTAGTTTTTTTTCTAATTATTGCATTTACGCTCTTAACTTCTTTCATCATAGTTTTGTTCTTAACCATCCATTAACTTGAATATTTCATATACAACAAAGGTTTTTTACCTAAAAATTTTGTTCCAAAAGTCGCTAAATAATTTAAATAAATAAATAAATGGCAAATGATTTAGTGCAAACTAATTAGTCTTTTCATCATTCAAAAGTCCCATGCTAAAGAAATTGTATAGAAATAATCATTTGAGGCAAGAAATATTATTTGATAAAAATGTTACTAAAAAAGATGTAATAAAACGTGCAAGAGCATAAATGAAAAAAAACAAATAAAGTTTATGTACCATTTATGAGCAATGTTACTGTCAAAACTATATTAGATATATCAGATAATGAATATAAAAAAATAAAATATATTCAAAATTTAAAAATATTATGAACAATTAGAAGTGTTACTAACCGTCAATAACTCTTAGATATGGAACAGAAAATAATTTATATTTTGACTCTTTAATTAAAAGTACATAATGACAGTTGTATTTATTGTCTCATATAGGCCGATTACATGCACTCAAGTAAGTATTTATTGTAAAAAAATATAATATGAAATAAAAATTTTTGAGCGGTAATATGTGATTTATCCAATAAAATCTTATCTCATATATATTAAAGTAGGATAGTTGCTATATGCAGGTTTTCCCATCAAAACAACTATCCTACTTTTATATGCTTATTTTATTTTATTTTGTTTTATTTCTATTTTATTATTAATAATAATATTATAGTAATAATCCATTAGTTTTATTTGTTAATTGCCTTTTGCTATTATTTTATTTTATAAAAATAGATTAAATTATATTTTTTTATTTCATATATAATATGCTATTTGTTATCTATTAGTATTTTCTATATTTATTCTATTAGTTTTTATGATTTTTTAAAAATTTAATATTTCTTTAAAATTCTAACAGTTGATAGACAAATTTCAAGTGTTAGATTATTAAATATTTCTTCTCATTTCGATTAAGTGCCCATTTATGAGATTGATGGTATAATAATAATAATATAAAATTAAACTAGTATCAAAACTTTTACTTTAATTCAATATTATAAATCATAAGCCATAAAACTTATGGCTATAATGTTTGGTACATTATTACTTAATTTGTTTTTTCGAAAAAATATATATTAGTAAAAATTTAAGTTGGGGGATATAATAGTAATAATATTTGATGGTGATAACGATTCTAAACAAAAATAAAAAAATTATATTGGAACAAAATTTAAAAATAGCTTCACAAAAAAAAAATTTATATTTGATAATGATGATGATGATTTAGAACAAAAATAAAAAATTTTCTTAATTCTTTTTAGAGCAGAAAATGATTAAAAATTAATGTTAGGAGTAAATTATATAGAATTTATCCTTTGTTGTAATGTTGCTTTCTTTTGTAATAGGAAGGCATATACTTTAAATTTTTTAGAATAACTTAATGAAATAATGATTTCTTTAGAGAATGTATTAGGAAATGCGAAAAATAATTTTTCCAATAATATGTGGTGGAGAATGAATATGGAAAGGAATTCATTTTGATCATCTACATCCTAATATACATTAGCTGACAGAATGTGGGCTTAGGGTAATTTTGGAGTTATATAAATTCCGTATACTTTTTTTTCTATATAGTTTCTTGATTTCCATACTACACATGAAATTAATTTTGTGTTAAAAAATTTTTCATTATCATTTTTATTACTTAGGAATATTGTTCTATATATGAATGACAATTTAACTTACTTTTTTGCAAGTAAAAATATTATACGTTTTAATTTAATTCTATTTATGTATATTAGTAAAATATGTATATGATAAATACTACACAATAAAATTGTGATTATTTAGTTTTCAAAATTACCACAGATTTTTTCTGCTAATTATTATATTCGGTGCAAAGCACGGGCATAAAATTAGTATAATATAAAACAAATACTTTAGTAATTGATGAAAATTTTATTCCGTTATTTGGTGGTTAAGGTTTAAAATAATAGTTGTAAATAAATTTTTTTATTAATTATTGGTATTTTAAAATAACATAAATCACAATTTTAATAATCGAAAAAAATTTGGCTGAGAGTGTTTTTAAACTTTTTAGTTTTTTACTAAAACAATGAATATTACAATCTAGAAAACTAGTGTAAAAACATTATATTAATTGACACTGGTAAATAAAATTTAGAATATAACATATATTTAAATATAAATAAAAGTTAAATTAAATAAAAATTAAACAAAAGTTCAATGTTTTAAGAGGAAAATACATTATTTTTATATTGGCAAAATTAGTCAAATATAGTTTATATATATTTTGAGGCAAAAGATTAACAAACACGCTAGTTAGCCTGGTGGTTGGGGCCCAATCGCCAGAGGTCATGGGTTCGAAACTCAGCCTTTACATTCTGTTGTAGGGATTAATTCTTTGCGGGTCAGGCGCAGCGGGCGGGCGCTCAGGTGATTAGCTAAGCACGGCTGGCTGGTCGGGTGGGTCCATAGGTCGGGTCAAACATGGGTCATGGGCCCATTAATTAAAATAATTTTAAATAATAGATATTTTAGACTACCGTCTGACGGCGAAATTTTCGACGACGCCGTTCGAAATTTCCAATGGCAGAACTTCCGTCGAAAACATTCTCGACGGGCTTCTCAATTGGAAAATTTTGACTTACACTAAACTTCCGTTGGAAAGCATTAGCAACGCGACCTTCACCGACGGCATTTCTGACGGCTAGTTTTCTGTCGGTGCTGATCTTTAGCGACAGAATTTGAGGTTTTAGCGAAGGAATTTTTCGTCGCTGAAAGACAATTTTTTGTAGTGGCTAGCTATGGGATCAACTCTATAAGTGAAAAAATATTTTTCTAAATATTAAGCAAGCTTTTCATTATATTCTATTAAACGTTATTCTTTAAAAAGTCAAGCATGTTTCCATTATTTTAGCGATATATGAAATTCATAAAATATTTGATCATGTTATTGTCTTTAAAATGAGATTATTATCCTCAAAATGAGATTTCAAAAAGTAAATAGTCATGTTATTATTTTTATGAAAACATGTTTATGTTATATCATGAAAGCATGTTATGTTACGTTCTGAAATTCTTATAAAACTATGGTATGATACGTTATGAAATTTTTACGAAAGCGTGTTATAAGAATTATCTTAAAACCACCGTAAGTGCCTATGTAATTATTATTCGTAATACACTGCTGTGATGTGTTCCATGGTGTATGACTACATTATCTGATTACCCACTCTGCACTGTTGTGATATGTACTACGTTATGTATAGATCTTTAGGACTCATCGTCATACACACATAGGCTTTGGCTGTGTATGGAGGTGTTAGCCTTTGGGGCTTGCTCTGCTCGCGTATGACTATGTTATGTTATATCTTGGGCAATATGCCTTGTATATCGAGACTACTCTGTACAAATAGGCTACTACTTAGTGGTACTATTGTTGGATTTTATAATGATTCTTTAAATGAAATAATTTTCAGCATCTAGTATTTCAACGATTTCACAATGATTCTTGACATGAAATGATTTCAGCAATATTATTAGTATTTCATGATAATTAGTTTTTGGTATTATTTAAGTAAAGAAAAATGTTTTCAAACTTCTTTTAGGCTTTCACAACATTTTAAATTATAGCTATGTATTATTAAGTTCAATAGATTTTCAAATAAAATAATAATAATATGGAAAACTATATATATATATATAATATGGAAAACTATAAATATATGTATTTGCGAACTTATCAACTCGCTGAGTTACCAACTCATATATTTTCTAATGTTTTTCTCATAGGGAGGATCGAGCTTGAGCATCTATTTGATTACTTGTGGAGTTCTTAGCCAGCAACCATATTGCATTCATTTAATATTTTTTATTATATTTTAAACATAGATGTTTGGTCATGGTTGGAAACTTAGTTCTCATAAATAATTGTTCTAGATTTTTCAAATTTTGTTCAATTATATTTCTATACATGCACTTTGTATTGATAATTGCTTTAGAACTAAATATGTTGAAAAGTTCTCCAATTTTATGAGTTGGTAATGAGTAAGTTTGTAGAAGGAAAAATCGTATCTATTTTATTTTGTATGATTTTTATGGATTGTTAGTATTATGTATTCGTATGTGCAGTTTTGATTGTGGATTTGTTTGAATTGTCATAGGTTGCATAAGTCCATTTTACAAGGGAAACTCTGTCAAAATTTTTATGAAGTCATTTTAGTCCAAATGTTTCCGCAGTTTCTAGTCAATTTTTCAGTTTGCCTTAGCAGTGAGTCCAAGTCAAGTTGGTATCCATCGTCGGCGCACGCCACGTGTCAGGTTTAGTAGGATGACTTGGGACGGGGAGTAATCATGTGACTTTTCAGTGGATATATGACACCTGAATATACTATGAGAGGCTATTTGATGGACAAAGCAGATGTATACAGCTTCGGGATTGTTCTTCTGGAAATTGTTAGTGGAAGGAGCAACACTAGTATCGGACCAAAGGAGAATATATTGTATCTTCTTGGCTGGGTAAGTATTTGCTATAATTTTATTCACAAAACCATTATTGCATTGTTGTTGCATATGTTATCATTGGGCATACATATATCTAGTTCCTACATTCTTATGTGCTCAAGCTCCATTTTTCTTTCTTTATCCTTTGTGTTAGGTTCATCACTTGAAGGCTGAAGACAGGTTTAATGGAACTAGTTGATCCAAGATTGGAGTCAAACTTCAATGAAGAAGAGGTGATCACAACCATCAACGTCGCACTTCAGTGCACCAGTACTGTGCCAATTGAAAGGCCTAGCATGTCAGCAGTGGTGGTAATGGTGCTCGAAGGAAGAGCAGGTTTTGACAAGTTCGTTTCAAACTTGAATGTCTCAATTGACATGAAGACCAAGGACATAATGAGTCGGGACCAAGTTAGTTACTCTAGTAGTTCAATGGATGCGACTTGGGCGTCGTCCTCAAAATCAACGCCTAATATGTATCTAATAGTTTTAGATACTGATCAACGGGAGGATTGAGGTTGACGACTTGTACTGTTGTACACTTTGCAATTTGCGTTTGTCTGTTTTGTCTTTGCTGTGCAAACACTTGTGCTTTGTGTTGTAGAAAATATGTTGTAATGGGTTGAGTCATAGTTGAGATTATGTTGTCCTTATCATCTCTTTCATCTAAAATTCTATTAAGATATACTTTTTCTCAATATATTCTCTGTTAAATTGTCTTTTACCATCTAAATTTCTACTTTTATGGTGCTCAATTAGCATTTTTTATGAAAAATATTTTCCATCTCTTGGTCACTTGACCACATTTTTCTCAAACTTTGAGGAGAACATTGTCAAGTGACCAAAAGTGAAAATGTCCATTTTAATATGAAAAATAGTGGCGATGAAACATATTTTGTTTCAATATAAAGAGAGAATATATTTTTAGCCATTTATATCTATTTTGAAAATAGTGCTAGGTTTAGTGAAAATGAATTGTGGAGATTCTTGAACTGTGTGTAGTTTTATGAAATACAATGTGAATATATGATTTATTTAATCTAATTATATTTTAAAATAGAGTACGCCTCCGGTTAGTTTTTCTGCCTCTAAAGACAAATGGGTATGTATTTGAAACAACTTGTATATTTATCTACAACAAATGATTTATTGCAAAATGGGGTTACGGTTGAAGAATTAATAAAAATATACTAGACAAATAAAAAAGGGAAAAAACTTTATTAAAAAAAAAAGAAAAAGAAAAATCCCACTTATCAACAACAATTTATTAATGACTGAATTATCTCCACATTTATCTACTCCTGACAAATTGCAAACAAATTTCAATTACAAATCTTGAAGCTCCAATCTTACAAGTCTCTTCTTGGTAACAAGGAATTTTTTTTTCATCCACGTTTACATATATCAGAGTAACACATATTCTATTCTTCTTACTAGGGTGAAAATGTCACGTGGTAACAAATTATTCAAATGATAACAATAATATTCGCATGTTCTCTATGCTTAATTACACGTCTCTTATTAGTACTACTACATCATCTTTTTATCCTCTTAAAAACAAAATTCCAGTAGTAATAGTTATATTTTCTGCTAATTATATTTGTTCAATGAATCTTATAGATTAATAATTGTATTAGATTACAAGTCATTTCTTAGTAACATGGAAACTTTTTTCCCCTCCTCATTTCCATATATCATACTTCATAATAACATGGTTCTAGTTGTTCTAATTATTAGGGTGAACATGTCACGTGCTAACAAATTATTATGGTAACAATGATACTCACATGTTCTTTGCACTTACTTATAAGTCTCCTATTAATACCACTACCATAGAAATTTATATATTCATAATAAGATAAGTTTGTCTGGCATAATTTTTTTTGCCAGTGGTTTGGCTTCATAAGGATTCTGATGATGTTACTAATGGCGTCATCTGTGAAATTATATTTTTTATTTTTTCCTAAATTATCTTCTTCACCACATCTTCCTTATCTTTTCCTTTTTAAAATTTATATTGATCCACTCTGTTTTCTAATTTCTGTTAAAAATATTATAATAAACATTTGAATTTTTTTTAAAGCATGCATCAACAATTCTTGAATTGATTCTTTCAAAAAAAAAAAATTCTCTAATTAACCTATTTTACATATTTTAAATCCATGAAAAGCTAAATTTGACGGACTATGGTTTGATTGGTTTTGTTTGTTTGTTTGTTTGTTTTTTTTTTTAGTATAGTTATATAAATTACAACATTGCCATTTCGTGGAAACTAATTAATCATACTTATATTATATTTTGTGGAAATTTAATGAAAAATTGATTGCTAATTCTATATTATCATTTTTTCAAAGTATAGTTATTTTAATAGTTATTTTTTATTATAAACAATTAGGAATACAATCAGAATAAAACTTTCTTCCTACAATAACCAAAAAAAAAAAAAATTTCAAGTTTAGCATTATACTGGGAAAATGATCCGGACTTCATCTTTCTTTTGTATCCTAAATTTTTTTTAATTTCTATTGTTATGCCTGGGCAATGCACAGGGTGAAAAATCTAGTTAAATATAATTGTTACCGTTCGTAAGTTTGTTACCAAGAGGAGATTTGTAAGTAAGCGCAAAGGACATGTGAGTATTATTGTTACCATTTCAATAATTTGTTACCATGTGCCATATTCACCCTTAGTAATTAGAAGAATCAGACCCGTACGAAAATATTTACCACAGAAAATATAATTGTTACAATTCATAAATTTGTTATTGAGAGGACAAAAAGATAATATGACGTTAGAGAATGAACCGGGAAGATTGAAAGCCATATAGAATTGAACTAGAATGGTAATAGAAGACAATTAATTAACAGCATAATAATCCAACATTAACTAAAGAAGCAAGTAATTAGGACACTATTTAGGAATCTTAGAAATATAATAAGTTAGTTACTCAAAGATATTTTGAATTAAAAAATCCAATAAAAAAGGATTCAATACGGAGGTTACAAAATGAGGAGATTGCAAAATGAGTCATTAAATAGTTGATATAAAATAATAAAGATAAAATTTGTTAATAAAAAAGGGTATTATTTAGTAAAAATAAAATTTGATAACAAAAGGAATTATACATATATAGCTACAACTACAATATGGATATTCAAATGTGCAATTCTTGAAACTATTCCATTAAAAATTCTAATATTATTCATTAGCTAGTGTACCAACTAATTTCCTTTAGGTTTTTTACTTCTTTTAAGATAAAAATTAGGGGCTCTCTTGGCAGTACTTGTAGATAGAAACCTTCATTAGTGACTAAATGTGCAATTAATGAAAGGATGAACTTAATGACATTTAATTCGTGTGCAGTTAATGAAAGGATGAACTTACTGACATTTAAGTCGTTGTGCAATTAATGAAAAGATGAGCTTAATGATATTTAATTCAACCAGTATAATCCCTTCCTCTTACAAAGATAGTCTAGTAGGAAATTTTATATAGATTAAGGATTAGTAGGTAATATGATTAAAACATTTAATTTTACCTTATTTTTCTATATATACTCTTGTGTCATTAATTGCTTGAAATATTTTTAATGCATAGGTAGTTGAATAATAATAATTAATTAGGGACACATATGGAAATGAAACATTAAATACATATTTAATATGGTAAGTAAACTATTTTTTTGGGACGGACGAAAATAGAATAGTAGACTATCTTTTTGAGAAGGATGAAGTAATACATATTGCCTTTTTAGGGTGTCCCAATTATATAGTCTTCTTTCTTTATTAAGAGGTTTAAAATTGCATTATTTTACTAATTTACCCTCATTTAGTAGCTAGTTAAAACTATTAGTTTTAAATTTTACTCATTAAATAAGAGTAAATTAGAAACACGGGTTGTAAAATATATATTTTTAATACAGTTCTTAATCTACGTCAACTAACAAAATGAACTATATAATTGAAACATAGAGTATAACACAATGCGCAACTAATGAAAGGATGAACTTATCAGTGATTATTGGGTGCTCGTATAAAGACGTGCTGCCAATATAGCCCCTCTAAAATTGTATCCAATGTCTGCTTTCTTCTTTCCATTTTTTTTTTTTTTTTTTTGAATTATCCAATGTCTGCTTTCTCATCGCATTATTGGATTATTATTATCATTTTTAAATAAATGCAAAATTTTGTATTAAAAATATTGAGAAAATTGCACTTGGGCCCCGAACTTTGCAACTACCAGTCAAATTAACTGTACCATCCTCTTCATCAACCCCACGCCCAACCACCCATAAGTCCCACCACGACAGACGGCTTGACGCTGCTGTCTCACAGACGACTTGATGCTGCTGTCTCATCCCATTGGCCAAGATGACTAGGGTTTCTTTCACCGTTGAAAAGTTGACTCTTGGATTGGCTACCTTGTGCTTTATCTGTATTGGAAAATTCGTTATCTTTAATCTTGTACTTTGCGTAAATTTCTTTTACTTCGACTAGTCAAATCTCTTTCTAGTACCAGTATGTATTGGATCAGAGATGACGTGAACGGAGTGAAATTGTTTTCGCTTTTGTTGATTTTTTTTTTAATGAACAGAAGATTGTTTAATGAATTATATATGTCACATGATGAAAACAGAAATTAGTCGCCACATGTAGCGAACCAAAAATACTTCAGAATGCTTTTTAGGTTGAGCTTGAATTAGTATCATCTAAGGATTACTACATCTAAAATATTATCTAGAATATCCTGGACCTAAGATTTTTCGGTTCGAGGGTATCAAAATCGTGAAAATGATCTATCATCAAATACTTGACTACATTATACCGTCAGACGCTTATGTAGCGTGTCATATGCGTGCCATATGGCACGCCACATTATACCTTGTGATGTAGTGTGTCAGATGACACGTATCGAGCATATAGCGTGTGTGCCATTTGGTACACTGCATATGCATCTGGCAGGGTAATACGATCATATGTTTGGCGATATTGCTCATCAAAGCCTAACATGATATAGTTTGAATACTGAGCGGATTATAAATGTTTGCCTATATTCATAGTATCATAGAACTTTTCTAAGGAAACAAATAGCGCTCCGAGTTTAGAGTCATACCTCTAATCCCATGCTACCAGTTTAGCTCCAAATTCAGAGCCTTATCTGTTTAAATAGCAGGACTCTAATATCATAGGTTCACGGAAATATTAGAAAAGTCCACGTCCCACGGTGAAGATGCATTGTAATTGGACCTATATATTTTTGGACCGCTTCATAGGGTGAGATACTTGTATTTCTTATTTCTCAATCTTTGCGTTGTTGCGGATCTCTACTCATTATTCGATCTAACCATGTTTCACCAACGGCAGATGTGTCTAATATTATTTTCTCTCAATATTTTCATTTGCTCTATGAATCTTGGCCACGCCGCTAAGTTGGCCGCGGATGAAGGTACATACTACATACATATAAGCATGCAAACACATACACGTACTTTAAATTTCTTCATGTTTTTGGGAAATAAAACGTAAAAAAGTCAGTCGTTTCTTTCTTGCTTTTTTTTTTTTTTAATTGGTTACTATGTTTTATGCAGTGGACGCACTTAAGCAAATTGCAGAGACTTTAGGGAAGAAAGATTGGGATTTTAGAGTGGATCCATGTAGTGGGGAATCGAATTGGACCGTCCCGACGACAACGAAGGAGTCTATAAATGCAGTCACGTGCGATTGCTCCTTTGACAATAACAACACTTGCCATGTTATTAGCATGTAAGTGTATGTTCGTCCTCTAGGCCGATCGGCCGGAGGAGAACTTTATTTGTCTTCTCTTTACTTCTATCCGGAGACCAAAATTAATTAGGTACTTGCAAGGTGAAAAATCAGGGGCTTTTTGCGGTTAAACAATCTCAAAATACCGTGTTTTATTATAGACAAAAAAAGAAAAAAAGAAAATGAAATAATTTTACATGACTGGTGATTAGAAATACAGTGAAATGAGACATGACATGAATGAATTTTGATTAAGAGCCTCAGAGTATCTCTATAATACGGAGACACATTATTTTTTGCACATAAAATTGTTAGTGGTTTCATGAAACCACTAATTATTTCATATGCGGGTCAGCAAATGATGTCGACTGGGACTTAAAAAATTTTCATATTTTCATCTGTATGTATGCAATTTCGTTTTCACCATTATCTTCCTTTTTTAAAACCTGCAATTAATTTTCACCTCGAAAAGGCAATACATCATATCGTGTGGGTTTTGGCTAAAATTAGTTTGTGATATTGTTTAGGGAATAATCTATTGGAAAAAGTTTTAGTACTCCAGATTAATCAAAAATTCACATGTGAGATCTATAGTTCAAGTTAAATAATAAATTGGGCCCTTTAAATCCACATGCTGATCCTGATTGGTCAGAAGTATAGAGTTTAGTCCTCTTAGAGTACCAGAATTTATGCGATAACTCTTATGGTTTCTTTTTTATTATTTTTTATTTTCTTTTTCTTTCTTTCTTTTTTCCTCCCCTTTTTTGATACCGGATTTTTTATACTTATTTTATTTTATTTTTTAGGTATCAATTCTAAATGTACAAAACACTTTTCGATTTTGGTAAAGTTCTTTTATTACATTTTTTCTTTTTCTGATATCAATTTTCAATTTTTATATGAATAATACTATTTATTTAGAGCTGTCATTCTCTTATTGACTGTTCAATAAATCAATGATCCTATTTATAGATCAAGTTCTAAGAGCATCTTTAATAGTGTAAGATGGATGACTTCTCCCGTGGCTAGAATTATTGAAAATTGGTATAAGCCATCTTCAATGGTCATGTAAATTGCATGAAGTAACGAACACTTGTCAAAATATGAGCACTTAATACAGTAGCGGAGAAGAGAGAGAAAAATAAAAGAGTTGATATATATGGGCATTGTTTATGGATGTTGTCTACATTTAGACAGTGTCTATTTCTTTTATTTCCATGTCACTTTTTTTTAAATGATGTAGCAGAAAAATTTTTCCAATAGACATTCCATTGGAGATGCTTTAATATACTATTTTTAATTTTGATATTTTTTGTTTTTCACTATAATAATTATTACTTATTACGCTTCTAATGATTGTTATTCTAAAATTATGTTATTTTTTTTAAAGATTATATATGTTTATTTGTTAGACTAAAATATCAACGGAATATTATGGATACTTGCACAAAATAGAATGGGGGTATCACTAATGCATAAAAAAATTGAAAATACGCGTCAGTTTTTGGAAGAAGGGACGTGTAAACAAAACGCGGTGGCAAAGTTGAAATTAATCCTCAAAAATAAGCGTCGGTCCTTTACTAAGAACCGATTCCCAAAAGACGCTTGAACTATGGCAACCGACTCCTATTATTTACTTAGGTGTCGGTCCCTTACTTAGACCGACGACTAAGAATAATTCCTTTAAAAATATTCGCAGATCCCCATTTGAAACATTCTGCACATACGTTTTGAACTCCCGCTTCTGCGAAAATCTTATTTCAACCAAATTTCATGCACAAAAAAATCATTTGAAGAATAACTCGAGCTCGTTTCATTGTTGAATCACATTGCGAAAATTATTTCTCCCCATATCGACCCCCAAATTCCCTAGTTCTCCACCCAAGGAACTTTTCTGGTGAGCGACGGCTGCGGTACAACGCGGTGGCCGGCGGGCTGACTTCTTGGTAATGTCACACGATTTTTCATCTTCTTTGTATTTTTGGGTATTATGATTCATGGCTCCACTGATTTCTTGGTAGTGTAAGGCGAAAATCATTCGGAGGCGGCGGATGGCGGGGCGGACGGCGCGTGAAGTGCACGTGTACAACCTTTTTTCTCCAGATTTTCAAACTAGTTGCAAAGGTATACAAATTTAGTTTGGATTTAATTTGGATTTAGGGTTTTAGATTTAGTTTGGATTTAAGATTTGTACAGTGGAGTCATGAATCATAATACCCAAAAATACAAAGAAGATGAAAAATCGAGTGACATTACCAAGAAGTCAGCCAGCCGGCCACCGCGCCGTACCGCAACCGCCACTGGCCGGAAAAGTCCCTTGGGTGGAGAACTAGGGAATTTTGGAGTTGATATGGGGAGAAATAATTTTCATAATGTGATTCAACACTGAAACGAGCTCGAGTTACTCTCCAAATGGTTTTTTTGTGCGTGAAATTTGGTTGAAATAAGATTTGCACAGAAGCGGGAGTTCAAAACATATGTGCAGAATGTTTCAAATGGGGATCTGCGAATATTTTTAAAGGAAATGGGCGTCGGTGCTTTAGTTATTTTTAGGCGTCGGTCTAAGTAAGGGACCGACGCCTAAGTAAATAATGGGCGTCGATTGCTATATAGTTCAAGCGTCTTTTGGGCGTCGGTTCTTAGTAAAGGATCAACGCCTATTTTTGAGGATTAATTTCAACTTTGCCACCGCTTTTTGTTTACGCGTCCCTTCTTCCAAAAACCGACGCGTGTTTCCAATTTTTTTTGTGCATTTCTGTAGTAGTGTTTATAAACCCCAATTATTTTACTTTTTTACAAAACTTTCAATGTGGAATAATCATTTAAATTAAAACTAAACATAAAGGACCAAGACAATTATTAATTTGCCTCAAAGTCCAGAAAATTTCCTTTACATAGTCACTTATACAAAAGACTCATCTTATTTGTAAGCTCCAATCATATTGTTTTTTACAAAACTTTTAATGTGGGATAATCAAAAAGTTAAAGAAATATAACTACATTTCTCTTTCAAGTTGGAATTTTTGGCCAATAAACTTCTTTCAAAATCATCATTATTATATTATTTTTTAAGCAATAATCAAGAGTAATTGTGTTAATATATAATTTCACTAGAGTTTGTAATAATGTAAGGATTTTGTTAAGGAAAATTGTTCGAATTTATAATATGTTTATTGACTCTATTTAAGTTTTATGCTATTATTATATAATATATATTTATATGTACACGTGGAGAATTTTGCTTATACATTTTTTCATTTATTTAAGTGGTTTTCTTATTGGTAAAAAGTGTGAAATAGATTTTTTTGCTTTTATTTAAAGTGGTAAGTGTTGTTTATTTTTGACAATTATATCATGTTTATAATATTTGTTCCCCATAAATGTATAATAAAGTAAGAATATCTATCTTTTACCTTTTGAAAATATCAAAATTGTATCGTAAAATTGTTAAAATTATAAAGTGGATATAATATTTATGATTTTTACATTTATTTTTCAATTTATTATACATATTTCAAATATTTAATAATTTTAGATTTGTAAAAATAAAAAAAATGAGAAATATAAGTAAGTCTAGTATTTCTACCTTATAGAGGCATATTAATACTTTTGTTGCACATAAAATTTTTCTATTTTTTTGTTCTAAACTTTGTTTATATATATTTTTACGTTACTAAGTCTGTAGAAATTTTTTTCACAAGCTGAAAATGCCTGAAAAAAATCTAATTTATTACTCGAGCTTGAAACAGGGACCGAAACAATTTGGGCTTGCCATTTTTGAGACCAGGACCCGGACCGAACTAAAGATGTTTGGTCCGGTCTTAGTCCTTCAAAAACCCGGGACCGAAACTCTTTTGCACAACCCTACTTGACATATAGTAGTCATCAATTTTATAGTATCAGAAATTTATTCAAATATATATAAGATAAAAATTAATAATTAGTTTCAAATATATATATATATTAATTAAATAAAAAGAGTTGCGATAGAGGCTCACTGTAATTTTCCGGCCACTTCTACTATACGTAAAAGTATTTGGGTCTTTTTGCTTGGTTAGTGTACGTTGTATAGTAGTATCATATTATCCCTTTCTTTTTTTAAAAAAAACAATTTCAGACTACCTGCTAAAATTTTCCAATTGTCAACTCTCTCTCTCTCTCTCTCTCTCTCTCTCTCTGATGGATTGTATCTTATCTGTTTCTCTTTTCAAGCGTCATTAGCTATCTTATCCGTTTAGGTTTATTGGTTTAAGAACTTGTAAAAAAGAATTGAATTCTTGATTGAGTATAGGGTACATAACATGTTATATAAAATTATTTATAAAATTTCCCTACGGTAACATTTATCGAGTGATATTTAATTGAATTGTACTTGATTGTCCATGAAATTGGAACGGTGATGAGGAACCTCTTTTTTACTGCTAGAATGGCAAAATTGGGGTATTTCTCCGGCCTCATTTTGAATTTGAGGACGAGACGGGTAGTTAGATAGGTAGAGGGGTGGTGAATAATTGATTTGTTTTTCATTTTTTAATTATTTTTAAATTTTATTTGTTATTATTACTTAAAGAGTAAAGTATAACAATTGTTTTTTTGCTAATGAGGCCTAACTCATTTGGTTAGAGGGCTAGATTGAGGTATTGGGATTTAGAGATCTCATATTTGATTCCCCAGTATTTTCTATATATATATATTTGTAGTATGTATTCCCCTATATAGGGGTTTGTATTGTTCATTTTCTTGGCGATGTGTTTGAATGGGGTATGCACATTTGTACTGCCATAATGTAGATTTGTAATCGTATTTTCAGAAAAAGTCTTTTTTCAAAGGGTTATAAAAATCATTCTAATGAGATTTAGTAATGTTTTTGGATAAAAATGATACAAAGGAACCTTTTGAGGGAATTTATGAAGTGTTGGTTCCATGATATTGAAAAAAAATAGAATAAGAGACCCAATTGAGACAAAAAGTGCTAAGTTGTAGATTGTATGTGAAAGACATTCTTTCGGTGCAATATTTGTGTGAGAATGCCGTGTTAATAAATCTAAATACATATGTGGGTCTCTCATGTGTACTACATGGAAGAACTCGTTGGTTGAGTCTAATGTGGGTGGGCTCTTTTGTATGGTACGCGAGAGACCGATGCATGACACAGAGTAACAAAAAGCTTTTAAACATTATCAATTGTTATGATTGGACTTTCATGGAAATAACTCTATAAATTTTGATTATACTACTTATTATGATGATGGCAAGTTTACACTAAAATATGGTGTACATGAAATGGGATTACCGGAGGTTTCTACGACCCCACCGCTGCTTTGAGTTTTGATCTGATTTCAGTGGTCTGCTTTCTCATTTGTAATGCAGTGCTCTGAAATCGCAGAATCTTAACGGAACAGTTCCTCCAGAACTGGTTAGACTTACTTACCTCAAAGAAATGTAAGCAAGCGCAACCCTTCTCCGGTAGAAAATGTACCAATTTGTTCAGTCAATATTCCCTTTCGAGCATGTATCGATCCATATGTTTATTTGATTTTCAATCGCATTGATTTGTCATATGTATATAACTTAACGGTGGATCAATCTGTACAGTGACCTCAGTCGCAATTACCTTAACGGGACCATCCCTCCGCAATGGGGTAGCATGCAACATCTTGTAAACATGTATGGAAATCTTCACCTCCCCAAATTCTCTGTGAATTCACTTTTTTCTTGCATCTATATATTTGGGTTTATGCAGTGAAAGAAAAATATTTATAAACTACTATTTTTACAACTACTTTTGCAAGCTGTAAACATGGTATTATCTTATAAAATCTTGTATTTTGATTTTGTGTGGAATTCATGGATATCTGCCACGCACACAAGTCGTTAAAAAAAAAAAAAAAAAGATTAGTATACCCGTAGCACAACTTAGAGTGAAATATGACACTTCTCTGCTTTTGTTTCAATGCAGTTCCCTGCTGGGAAATCGGGTAACAGGTGGGTTACCAAGGGAACTTGGCAAAATCAGCACTCTTGCAAACCTGTAAGCTTCTTGATTACCATCCATTGGGTTTAACATCCTTTATCGGCAGTATATATGAGTAAAATTTTTATTCAATTTATTTTTCTATTAAGATTTTGTTTGTTTTCTAAAATTTACAGAACCCTGGACTTCAATGAATTGTCCGGTAAAATTCCCAACGAGTTTGGGAAACTTTCAAGCATAGAGAAATTGTAAGACACTTTTGTCCGAAAATTATCTCTGAATCAGAGTCTATAGTTATTTGATGTCAGTTTGTGAGTCTTTTCTGAAAATAGATTCCAGATTTTTGGATGAATTGGTTTATTGTTGATTTATGTTAATATTTGAAGATCTTTAGTATCAAACAAGTTAAGCGGGGAATTGCCAACTACCCTAGCAGATTTGACGACATTGAAGGACTTGTGAGTTACTCCTTTTTCTTCATCTTCATTGAATCTTGTTTTATAGTCCTGGAGACAATTCCCAGTTTTTAACCTTGAAAGTAAATCTTTAGTGATTTGTATGCATAATGCAGCCGAATAAGTGACAACAACTTCAGTGGAAGCATACCCAATTTTATCCAGAACTGGACAAGCATTGAAAAATTGTGAGACTTGATTTTCATTTCCTGTTACATTCTCTGATTTTTCTTTTTACATTATTTCTTCTTTGAGTTTCTAAGTTTTGATTGGTCCCTGAAACTTTGGAAATGTCAGAATGATTCAGGCTAGTGGTTTGAGTGGGCCAATCCCTCCTGGTATTGCTTCCATGGCCAATTTATCTGAATTGTGAGTGCTGATTAAAACTTTATTATATAGTGCACTCTGAAGCAAGTTCCCTTTTTCTTTTCTTTTCTTTTTTGTTTTTGGAGGAATTATAACAACTCTGACTGGTTAGTATTTGCCTCTATTGTGAATTCAAATATGAATATAGGAGAATCAGTGACTTGAATGGAATTGAATCAACTTTTCCACATCTCGGCAACAGTAAAAATTTCAGGCAACTGTGAGTATTATCCTTTTGATGTTTATGCAATGTTCTCACAGAGTACAAACTGTGGTTGTGCATGACTTTGAAGCTGATTTTGCAGAATTCTGAGGAGCTGCAATATTATTGGAGAGTTACCAACTGATATTGGGAAAATGAGTAGTTTGAAAATCATGTATGTATAAGCTTCCTTATCCTCTCAGATAACCTCTAGAGGTTTACTCTAACGTAGCTATGTTGTATTACTTTTACATAAAGTTTTTCAAGTCATTCTGCACCAAACTTAGTTTCCCTTCTGTAGAATTTGGTAATTTCTTACTAGTATTGTCTTAATGTTTTGACAGATGAAGTAACTGAAGGAAATAAATATGCTAGAATACTTATCTTATGCCTTTCCTGCAGTGACCTCAGTTTCAACAAGCTAAGCGGACCAATTCCCGACTCATTTTCCGATCTGTCAGACGTAGATTTCATGTAAGATTTCAACAAGGCAACATTTAATTACCAAAGGCTGCTTAAATTAGCACTTGAAATAGGACCTGACATTCTAGGACCATCAATACTGTCAGAAATTTGAAGTAAACTCTCATTTCCAGAAAAACAAGTCTTGCAGGAAGCTGCTGAGATTTACTAATTTATGATTTGAATTTTGCCAGTTATCTGACTGGAAACTCGCTAAATGGTTCATTACCTCCCTGGATGAACGAGAAAGGACAAAACATGTAAGTACGTCTTTTTAATTCTTACCGAATAGTTAGATTATCAAATTACACTATATGGGTTTAGGATATTTCATGAATATTTAATTTATTAATTTAGGGTGCGTTTGATTGCCTTAATTTTCTACGGAAAACACTAGTTTTCCAACAACATTTCCACTTTTGTACTGTTTGATTGAACTTCTTTTCCGTGGAAAATGTTTTCCCACTTTTGGTCACGTGGACATATTTTCCCGGAAAACGAGAAAAATGTTTTCCTTGGGGAGGCCTAGGTAATTGGTTTTCTAGGGAATTGAAATTCCATATTTTCTTCAATATTGGACTATTTTTTAATTTAAAAAATTACCTTTTAGATATTGGACTATGTTGACTAGGTAACTATTATCTATGTAGTAACTTCCTTGAATAGTCCCAAATGTAAACATTTGTTGAGGCCGGAATTGGTGTTTGTGTCTTTGACAAAAGAAAAAATACATTAGCAAGGTATGTATAATTAATTTTCATGGGAAGAAGTACAAATTGTATAGAAAATTTGACTATTTTATTTGAAAATAATAATAATAATAATAATGATAAAACAACAACAATAGCTTTCAAGCAACAAAAGTTGAAAATAAGACTATTTCCATGGAAAATAACGACTATCGAGCACTAAAAGATGAAAAAACAACAACAATTTCTAAGTGGAAAATTAAACCAATTAAACACGTGTAATTGACATTTCTCAACAAAATAAATTCGAAGGAATTCAATAATCTAGAAAACATTTTCTTTCCATGCAATTTCCAATGGACCCTTAATGTTCTAATGACAGCCAACCCGTAATTTATGTAATGCTCAATTTGCACATTCTTTCAATTCGTTCTCTTCAGAAAACATCTTGTCATAGATCATGTGCAAATGTACCGTGAACTGCCCAAGGCAGAGATAACACCTAGAAAACCATATATTTGTTTTTGTGTGTGGGTATGCACTGTGCACATGTATTCTTGATTTTATCATCTTGCTAAGTGCAAGATAAAAATACGTAAAACAGCATAAATGACGTCTTTATGGTTGTTTGTATAGCGATCTCTCCTACAACAACCTCATGCCCGGAACTATACCCGCGAATTGTCAACCGAGGACACTGTAAGATCGGTTCCAATATACTGAAATAATAGTTGATACTTCTTCATATTGCTGCATTTCCTTAGTAACACTGCATCAATGTTTATCAGGAATTTGTTCGCAAGCTCAAAGGGCAATCCAACGTAAGTTTCCTATAATATTTTGATGTTGCATTGTAATAACCTTGCCCATGCTAACTAGTTCTAACCACATTGTTTTCTCAGTGGTACGATTGTTTCTTGCTTAAGAAAAGTCAGTTGCAAACAGAGTAAGTTAAATCTCACTTTTATTACTTCTAGTTGTTCCTTTTGTCATTTCCTTTGTCATTTATTAGGCTGGTCACTTTGTTTTAATTGCTGTTATAGTCAATCTTAACATTAACAGCAATTACAGAAATGGAAAATTATTTATGATGGAAGCTTGTGAGAGAAAATTGTGCCAGCCGTAAGGATCAGAGTGTAGAAAATTCTTAATTTTACTTGTACGAATGTCATTAGAAAAAGAAAAATAGGCTAATTCCTTCCTACAATTAAGCATAGCATACGTGATTGTCTCCTACCTTTAGGCATGCATGATTCCTTCTACAATTAAGTAAAACAAATGCAACAAGGTCTACAATTAAGAATATCTTTCCTACCCCCATAGCTGATTTGAAGATGCTCATCTTTCCCAGCTTGCTAACATGAGATAGAAATCTAGCCCAACATGATCCTTGGTAAAAGTATCTGCTACTGACAAATGGAATGGAAATCTGACCCCCCTCCCCTCCCCCCTTCAACTTTCTCCTTGATAAAATGATTACTATTCTCAACATTTTAGTACTATCATATTGCAGTGGATTTTAAGCAATATTGATGGCTGCTTTGTTATCACAATCCAGCAGCAAGTTGTAGTTTCTTGTAGCACTGTGTTCAACCACATCAACTTACATATTCTTTATGCCGTTGTCCTAAACTCGACCTCCACTGGATCTTGTAACTACACATCTTTTCTTACTTCTCCAAATCACCAGATTACCTCCAACAAATGTGCAATATCCACATGTTGACTTCATTATCTTCCATAAATTATGCCCAATCTCATATGTATAAGTTTCTATTTGAAGATGATAAATTTTCTGGGGGAAAAATCAATTTCTTTACAAATGTTCCTTTGAGATATCTTAGCTTCTGCAAAGATGCCTTCGTTTGTATGGGCTTCACAATGTGAGTGCATATATTGACTATAAACTTGCAGCAAATGCAAAATCAGGTCTACTTTGAGACAAATATATTAGCTTATCAATCAACCTTTGAAAAAGTTCTTTATCCATTGTAGCACTCTCATATTGTGTTTTGGATGAATTGTCAACCCAACCTACTACTTTCCTTGAGAAGATCTGAGACATACTTTCTTTGTGATAAAAATATTCCCTTCTTAGATCATGCAATGTCAATACCCAAAGAAATTCATAACCTTTCCCAAGTCTTTAATCTCAAATTCTTTAGTAAGCATTCTTTTAAGATCTTTAGTCTCATAATCATCATCGTCGTCGTCGTCGTCATCATCTTCATACTAGTTACAATGATCTTGTCCACCTAAACGATCAAGTCTATAAGAAAAAAGGAATAATCTGTTCTATATATTTCATTAGGAATTCACAGCTAATTTATAGGATAGGAGACAAAACCCAATCCCTGAAATTTGAAAATAAGATACATGTCAGGAAACAAAATATTCACATCTATCAAATAATATCCTAGAGATATACAACTTTATAATTGATATCTTCTACTAAGTAATCTATCTGTGAGATATTCTAGATCTATATCTGGCTTCCTATACTCCCCCTCAAGCCGGATTGCACAAATCTAATGGCTGCCTTTTGTAAGGATATCTACCAGCTGCTGGTCGTGCATATTGTCCCTTTTCCACTCTTTTCTTCAGTTTAGTGTTTGTCGACTTAAATATGTTCGGTTCTGTCATGTTGCACTGGGCTGTGAACAATACTAATTGTTGCTTTAATATCACAACAGAGTTTCACTAAATATTCAACTTTTCCTCACTTACTTATATTTAATGGGTAGGCTTATTACCATGTTTTTTCTAGAGCTCTTGAGATGCATATTATGGTTAAGAAGAAGAAAAGTTAAATTATCTTTTCAAAAAAAAAAAAAGTAAAGTTAAATTATAGGGAGGAAGACTGCATCCCAGGAGATTGATCTATTTTTTGTTGCGTGGAAAGCAGAAGATATGCTAGTTAAATCTTGGCTTATTAACTTTTTGACCGACAATTTGATGTTACACGCTGTTCAACATGGCATGAATAAGGAAGTGTGGATGCTGTTAAAAGCCGTTATCCTCATGTTTCTGATTCTTTACATGTCATACACCAATGAAGTCTTTTCAACTAATTCAAGGTGATTGACCTATTGCATAATACTACAACGAGTTGATATTTAGTAAACATGACTATTGAAAGCCCAGTGATATGACATGTGCTACTGATGTTGGCAAGCAAGGCGTACTGCTGAATATATCAAACTTATATGTCTTTAGCTCCAGTGTTTTGAATACCGAACCAGACCAGCTGATTTAACTGGAAAAACCAGGAAGCGGTCTGAAAAACGGTCCAGTCATTGCATAGAAACTCCTTTGTAAAAAGCAGACTGTAGATCTAGATTTTTGGCAGTTGAACCATGACTGGGCCGACCTCGTGGTGGGTTTACCAGTTTTTCTTGTTCACATTCTTTTAAAATTATGAACTTGTTTCAAGCCAAAGGCCCCTACATGAAAGCCCATTAGCATTCTGCAATTCATTACCATCTCCAAGCCATTTAAAATTGTGTTACCCTCAGCTTTTGTTGTGAAAATCCCATGTGGGATTTCTCCCAGTGGCCATTTAAAGTACACAACTTCAATGTTTTCATTTGAAAACTCAACATGGGATCTAGAATTGGCCTTTTGCTGTGATAAATTTTCATTTCTCTCTCTCTAACATCCGGTTCAAACTTTCGACCCTTGTCTTGTTGCTTCTTCCAGTTGGATGACTGATCCGATTTTCTGAACATTGGTTTTATCAAGTCAATATTTGTGTTTTGGCTGCTTCTCCTCTTCTCTATCTAGAAGAGGCTTATTTAATGTTCATCTAGAAGTGCAAAAGCAAACTACTATGGGGCAGAAATCACTCTGAGATCCCAACATTCAATGTCCAAAAGAATCCTATGAGTCATCTTCTTTGCTTTTACCTCTACTAGGTTCTTACTTTACTGTTATGCCGCTTCACTTACATTTGGTCCGAAGTGATACAAATTTAAGCTAGTTGAAGAGAAGTCTCACATTGCTATTCCTGATGCTACTCATTGAGGGAGAGGGTTGGAACGTAAGTCTAATTAGGCTAAATTTATTACAATTAGAGTAAAACTATAATTAGGAAAATATACAATTATGTTTCCTTTTAGTTTTAGTTTTCCTCATTGTTTTTCTTTCCTTACTTACTCTCTCACTAATTCAAGGAAGCCTATTATTTTTAAATGATTGTCCAGTTCAGCCTCGTATTGACTGTTTCTCTTCTGGTGTACACTGGTGACAAAGGTTTTCCAGTGTGCTCTTTCCATTTGCTTATTGCATACTGAATTTGATTTACTTCAAGTACATAGATACACAGATTCTTATCTAACCATTCAAACAATTTTGGATGAGACCAACTATGTTCTATGATCTTAAAATTTTCCATATTTCTCAAAGGATGTAAACTATACTGATATATATAGTGTGTACTAAATATCATCTTCACTTCTACTGATGGTATTCTTTTAGAAAATCCCGGCCTTTATTAACAGCTGGTTGGAGATTTTGGTCTCAAGGTTGCCTGTCATGACATAGTGTAGGCTAGCGCATTGAACTACTGATTTTGTTCTCATTCTTTGTATTCTATGCTACATCAAACAAATATTATTTTACTGACTCCAGGTCTTTAACCTAGGTCGTCTTCTTGAGTTGTGCATTTACTTCTATGCTGATTGGGTTGGTTACCCCATTGATAGGTGATCCACTGTAGAAATATCATACCTTTAGGTTATTCTCGTATTTCATGGCAAAGTAATAAGTAGACAATTAAAGCTCATTCTAGTTCTAGTATTGAAGCAGGGGGGCAGAGCATGAGGTTTAGCATATACTTCTAAACTTGGTTTAGATGTTAATATGTGATATGATAATTGTAAGAATCATTTCAGTTGTCTTCGATCTTCCCCACTTATTAATTTTCTTTAGAATTGTAAGAATCATTTCGGTGAATTATGTTTCAGATTATTCTTCCCTTTATATAAATTGTGGTGGAGGAACAGTAAAAGATGATTCTAAAGGCACACAATTTGAAGAGGGCAAAGATCCTGGAGGGGCATCTCGTTTCTATCAAAGTGGGACAAACTGGGGATTTAGCAGCACCGGTCACTTTCCGGATGATGGTGATGATGACTCGTACATTGTGCCAAATAAATCCCGCATCGCTGGGATAAATCCCGAACTGTACATGGATGCACGAGTTTCACCTCTGTCACTGTCTTATTATGGATTCTGTCTTGAAAATGGAAACTACAATATAAGCCTTCACTTTGCGGAGATCATGTTTACTGAAGACAATACTTACGGAAGTCTTGGAAGGCGCATATTTGATGTTTACATTCAGGTTCTTGCATGCTTATTATCATTATCTATCAGCGAATTGCCATTTTCATCTCTGGTATTTATCTATTTCTTGATAGCATAAAAACCTAAATAGTATTTGGGTTAAACTATTTCAGGGAAAGCAGGTGCTGAAGGATTTCAATATTGAAGATGCAGCTGGGGGAGTTAACAAGGGAATTGTCAGAAACTTTTCTGATGTTGTCACTAATAATACTTTGGATATTCGCTTCTATTGGGCTGGAAAAGGGACAACTGGGATTCCAAAACGTGGAGTGTATGGCCCACTTATATCAGCCATTTCTGCTGTCAATCCTGGTAAGCTATGAATTCTTTTAAAGATTTTTGTCATTATCATGGTATATGCAAAATTACTTCGTTTATTTACATCACAACAATTACATAAGGAAATACACTTTGATTTCCTGCCCCGACACAATCAGGGAATTCTGTCAGTTCGTGACTTTTCTTGTTAACTGATGAAGAATTTCTTATCACTATCAAAGCGAAAAAAATGTAACAACGATTTTACTTGGTCATCTCTAAAGTAATAATTTTTAGTTATATACAAGTTTGTTAGAGCAATCATGGTTTATGATATTTAGTGGTAGACAATAAAAGGACAAATCATGTGATGAAACACAGCGAAACGACAATGGTAAGACGTCTCAATATGAGAATGGATAGAATAAGAAATTAAGATATAACCTAGCAAGGGAAGGGGCATGGATTCAGGATGAACTAAAGTGAATTACAAAACAAATTTCATTGACATAGAAAAGCATCCACTAACAGCATTGATGCACCCACAACAAACGCAAAAACCAGAGGTAGACTATAATACTTGTTTTGATGTTGCAAAAATTTGATTTCGTTGGATGTTTTGATAGATTAAAATATAGATTGAGCACGATGGCGAACAACATTCCTGTATCCGTCCCACCAAATTTTATCAACTATATGGCTTAGTTTGCAGCTGCTAATAGTTTGCATAGGATAAATGTTGAAAAGCAGCAATTATGTCAACTTGACACTTGTGTAATTTCTCTCTGCTCTGCTCAGATTTTCAATTACCATCAGAAAATGGCAACAGCATGACTATCGGCGCTATACTTGGTATAGTAATTGCTGTTCTGTTCACAGTATTACTGGTTCTGAGCATTCTTTGGTGGAAGGGCTGCCTCAGACCCAAAAATACTCTAGAACAAGGTACAACAATTATTGAACACTAGAGCGAATCTTACCATTCACGTTTGTATGTGTATTATTCTAAGGATTTATGAAGTTCTTAATTCAGATAATATATATAATCAAGTATGGTTTGTCTAAAAAAATTTGAATAATTTTTCATAGATCTAAAGGGTCTTGGGAAACACACGGGATTATTTACCCTAAGGCAAATCAAAGCTGCCACAAACAATTTTGATCCTACCAATAAGATTGGAGAAGGTGGTTTTGGTCCTGTATACAAGGTAAATTACAATATATATTTTGGAAATAGCTTTGTCTTTTCCTTAAAATAAACTCATTCACTTGGTTGGCTAAAACCTTTGATGTTTCTATATGACACCACTGTTGTTTGAAGGGTCGTCTTACCTCAGATGGAACCATGATAGCTGTGAAGCAGCTTTCTTCCAAATCAAAGCAAGGGAACCGTGAGTTTGTGAATGAAATAGGCATGATTTCTGCACTACAACATCCTCATCTTGTAAAGCTGTATGGATGCTGTATTGAAGGCAACCAGTTGTTGCTCGTCTATGAGTACATGGAAAATAACAGCCTCGCTCATGCTTTATTCCGTTAGTTGACAAACTATGGTTTAATTTGTGGATGATTGAAAATGTGATGGGGGCTGGTCTGCATGATCTTTGGTTTCTGATTTGTACTTCTGTTTTAGGTTCAGAAGAATACCAGTTGAAATTGGATTGGCCAACAAGGCACAAGATCTGTATTGGCATAGCAAGAGGATTGGCTCATCTCCATGAAGAATCAAGATTGAAAATTGTCCATCGTGACATCAAGGCTACCAATGTGCTTCTTGATAAAAATCTAAATCCTAAAATATCTGATTTTGGTCTGGCCAAGCTTGACGAAGACGATAACACCCATATTAGCACTCGCATCGCTGGAACTTTGTGAGTTATGATCTCCTACTTATCTGTGATTTCTTTTCAAAGATCATTATCATTTTTGTTTGAACTTGTGTTTGGTTGTATGTTTTTTTTTTTTCTTTTACTTTTTTGACAAGTTCCTTTTCCTTCATTCGATGTGACTTGGTTGATAATTACGTTGATTTTAGGCATATCCACATCTATTAGGGGGAGCAAGGAAAAGAAAAAGAAAACGGTGGATTACTCTTGATATTATCCCATAACATAAATCCATATATGAAGCTGAAAAATTAGTTGATCCCAAATTTATTGGGAATGGGACTTCATCTGCTGTTGTATTCTTGATATCAGACTTTGCAAAGTTTTGTAATATAATGCAGAGGAAATAAAGAAAGAAAGAGTATCAAGGAAGAATTCTTAAATTGTGTATTTGTATTCGATGACAATAATGTGGTCTAATAATAGAAGACTTTTTACCTTCTCTACATAGGTTTGTCCAAGTTCGGAATAGTAAAAAAGAACTAGGTTAACGTTGAGGATGCCCCAGATAATTTATCCTACAACTTGAATAGACTTCTAGCGCTGCATTATAAACTAATGTTGAAGCTTTTTAATTGGAGAAAAGATAAATTTTTCTAGATAATACTTTTTAAACTGATGTTTGGATATATGTGATTTTATAGTGGATACATGGCGCCTGAATATGCTATGAGAGGCTATTTGACCGACAAAGCAGATGTATACAGCTTTGGGATTGTTCTTTTGGAAATTGTTAGTGGAAGGAGCAACACCAGTATCAGGCCAAAGGAGGATGCATTCTATCTTCTTGACTGGGTAACTTGTTGATATAATTTAATTCACAAAACCGTTTGTTGCATTATTTGTTGCATTTATCCTACATTCTTATGTACCACCTCCTTTTTTTCTTTCCCTATCGTTTATGTTAGGCTTATTGCTTGAAGACTGAAGGAAAATTAATGGAATTGGTCGATCCAAGGTTGGAGTCAAACTTCAATAAAGAAGAGGTGATCACGACTATCAACGTGGCGCTCCAGTGCACCAGTGTTGTACCAGCCGAAAGACCTAGCATGTCAGCGGTGGTGGTAATGCTGCTAGAAGGAAGAGCAGGGGTCGACGAGTTTGTTTCAGACGCAAGTGTCTCGGTTAACATGACGAACGGGGACCAAGTTACCTACTCTAGCGTTATAATGGATTCGCTTTGGCCCTCGTCCTCAAAATCAACTTCTGATCTGTATCCAATCATTTTAGATACTGATCAAGATTGGAAGGACTGAAAATTTCTGAATCTGTAAAATGTTTTTTCTTCCTTGTACGCTTTTTGCATTTTGTCCCGCGTCTTTCCCGTGCAAACACTTGAGGCTTTTGTTGTACTAGTATAAAATTTGTTGTAATTGGTTGAAAAATAATACAGATGATTTTGATTTTTTTATTGCCCTATTTTTCATCTAAAATTAGTTGTATTTGATTGTTAACATATTGTATGTAAAATGGTCTTTTCTCATGTAAGTTTTTGCTTTTGTAATGTTAGATGGGTAATTCTTTTTATGAAAAACCTTCCCCACTTTTTTTTTTTTTTGGTGACGTTATATTTTGCTCAAAAACAAGGAAACCGTTAGTATAGATTACCTAGAAAACAAAAATCTGCACCTCCTATGAGAAAATGTTTTCTTTATGTTTAAGAAAAATATGGTCATTTGACTATAAGTTGAAAAATATTTTCTATGAGGGAAAATGTCAATCAAATACCACAAATTAGTTGTTGTTTTACTTCTTATAAATTAATTAGGACTCTCATGACATTATGTGCGGATAGAAATCGCCATAGGTGACGAAATGAGACAATTAATGGAAGGTTGATAAAATGTTGGGCACATAAGGTTTTGCAATAAAGAAATATTTTTGGCACAGTTTTTAGCATATTTTTGGTAATAGGCTCGTTAAATACATGTCCGCTATAATTGTATGTATTTTGATCGATATTTTAGACCTTTATTTTATACAATAAAAAACCTATATCTTTATCTTATATTTAATTAAATAATGGAATCACCGTTGAGTCAAGGTGGAGACCTAAAAATCACACCAAAGTACGGTTGGTGTTTAAGGGGGATAAAAAACAATAGAACCAAAAGAAAGCTAAGCGCTTTAGCTCGGTTCTGTTCTGGTTTCCAAAATTTCAAATAGTTATGGTTCCTAAGACTCATAACCAGTTGGTTATGACTTGGTTTATTGTTGTGATTCTAAGTGCTCATTTGCAAACTCATCTTAATGAGAAATTATAAGAGAGAAAATGAGTCATATTGAATGATGAAGATTTATGCAGTACATATAGGTCTGATGAAATCTATATATTAATTAAATAAAAGGAGTTACAGCTCACTCTGACTGCAAATTTCTGACCCATTTTGCTATAAGTGGGATATTTTGGTCATTTACCTTATTTATTTGATATGTGTGGGAAAGACTAATTTTTCCCTATTTATTTATTGTTATTATCTTATTCTTCCCTTTTTCTTCTCATACTTCTCCCTCTCTTTCATTGAAGAATCCTTACACGATCTACTTTTCTTTTAAAACTCTTTGATTTATCTTATCTTCTAATTTCCATCACTTCTTAATAAGTTTTTATGTATTTTATAATTGTCTGATTATTATCTAAACTCATTTTCTTCAACTCTCTTTTTGTTTATTGTACTTTTTTATTATCATTTAAGAGTGATTAATATCTTATATCCATCATTCTAAGGTCTATGATTGAAAGATAAACAAATTAAATAGAATGAATTGATTCAACTAAAATATGATAACCAAATTTCTTCAAGAGTAAAAAAAAAAAATTAATTTAATAGCCAATTAGTTACGTATAATTTCTCATTATGAATTTCTTAAAAAATCATATAAGTTCAATTTATATAATATGAACTAGGTTTTTCACCCTTTCGATGCACGGGTAAAGATCTAGTAAAAATGTCATATCTCAAAAGTAGTTAATAAGAATTTAAAGACTTGATGTCATAAAAGAATATAAAAATTATGACCTTTACAAAAGCACTTTGTATTGTAAAAGGAAGTCTTGGATCAAATAGTGCCAAATTCTTTATTACAATAAAAAATTTGTCATATGCATCTAATCCAGATGGAATTTTTGCTTAATCAATGCGATCTTCATGTCTTGTGATTATAAGTCTTGTGCTACTATATAATTTATCCGAATGATAAAAACTCTATAACAATATAACATAATGGTATCATGACTATCTCTGCGATGCATAACAATCAGTTAAAGTTTATTTAAAATTATATGTCAAGATAGACATTAGTTGCTTTATAAACTCTAAAATCATTCTTCTATCTTTCCTCCCCAATAAAATGTTCCATTTAGAGTAATAATTTTCTTATTATTTGGGATTACAATCTAATGATGATGAGGCAAGAATATAGCGTCAATGAAGTGGCCTTCTTACACTTACGTATAACTTTAGTGATATAATTGTTGATAATTAAAGTAGAGAGGCCTAATTGCTATTAAATTAAAGTTCAGTGATCTAATTATTGACAATTAAATATTATTTATCTATTAGTAAATGAAGTAAAAATTCAGTGATATTTAATAAAATTAAGGCTATTATAATCTATGTTTTCTTTTTTTTTTAGTGACAACGTAAACAAAAAGTACTACGAATAATTGATTAAATAAAAGGGATTCATAAAACACACCTTGACAATAAAAATTTGATATTAGAATTCGCACCGCGAAGAGAATCCGCAATAATATTGAAAGATAATGTAGCCAATTGGATGGAGCTCATGCAAAAAAACACAAAAAATATTCACTTGGTATAACCCCTTTTATTTATTTATGTATTTATGCAGGATGCATTGTACTTTGCTTGTATTGTAGAAGAAAATAATACCATATTTTATATTGCATCCATGTCCACCTTAGATATAAAGCTGAAAATGAAAACAAAGTATAACTATGACTAAATACAATAAAAGAAGTCTCCCAAAAGATAGGATACTAAGATATCAAAAAACACCATACAGCACCAATGTCATCACCAATGGTGAAACTAAAAGAAGTTTCACTCGTGCGTTGCACAGGAAGATTAATTCCAAAATTTCTAGTAATAAACAATAAAATGTTGAATAATTTCCTTACATCAAATTTGCATAACAAAAGTAAATATGTAGTTTTAATTTAGTATTTGATTAAATTAATTTTTTATTAATAATTACATGATTATGTACACATTTATTAATGTTTCATTATAATTTAATTTTTAAATTATCTAAATTATTCAATATTATAAACAATAAAATATTGAATAGTTTCCTTGCATCAAATTCGCATAGCAAAATCAGTAAATATACAGTTTTGATTTAGTATTTAATACATTAAATTAATATTTTATTAATAATTTATTATTAATTGTTACCTTCTTATGTACACGTTTAATGTTTCATTATAATTTAATTTTTAAATTATCTAATTTATTCAATATTATTCTTTAACAGTCTAATATAGCATATCAGACATGTACCATGATACCTGTTTCCACTTAATACACATTTGAATAAAAAATTTCATACCTATAACAACGTGTATCCACTCCCACATATCTTTTTAATTGGATAATAATAATAACTCATTTTATTATATGTAGGTACCATAATATATTATTTTAATCTAATAAATAACCAATATAATACTTTAAAAAGTAATATGATTTTAGAATATCAATGGTTTGAGGTCCAAGAATTAAAATGATAAAAAATATCAAGATGACAAAATTTGTCATCCAAATTAATCTATTTTTTATCTTTAACACTATCTACAAAACTTTTAAAAAAAAAAAAACTAATGTTTAGGATAAAAAACAATTAAAAATTAGGAAAGTTTTGTAAGATAATTAATTCAGCGCTAGATTTTTTTTATTTTTATGAATTTTTTATCACTTTATGTTCGTGTAATTAAAAAATATTTGACGAATATTTTTATAGATAAAATACCTAGTTTGTTTTATTATAATTTACATTTTAAATTATTTAACTTATTCAATAATATTAGTTAACAGTCTAATATTGCGTAGGAGTTTGTATCATGATACCTATATCCCCTCGATACCATTCAGAATAAAAAATTGCATACCCATAAGACAATACCAACCCAAAAACCTAAATAATATCCCGTTTTGTTCTAAGAAAGTACCCTTAATATTCCATTAGTATTTCAGTCTACAAATAAATAATATAATCCTTAAAAAGTACCATGGTTTTATAATTATAATCATTAGACTTATAATAATGATAAATTGATTATTGCATTTATTTATTATAGAGATTTTAGAGATGAGGAGTTTTACGATACCCACTTTTAAGCGAAAAAGACTGAGAAAAATCTTGTACCAAATAACTGTCATTTAATATATATATATATATATATATATATATATATTGGATCTTCTTGTGCAATGGACGAGTAGAAATCTAGTCTTAATTGATAATTAAAGCATAACAAAAATAATCTTGAAATTTTAATTTAAAAAATTTGAAATCAAATTTCAAATTTATTAACTCATTTACAAAATCAAATATCCCAAGGTAAAGGGACCGACTTCAAGTTAAATAATTTAAATTTATTGAGAATTTATAACTTTTATCATTATTTTTTTTATATGAAAGCGTGTTTTCATGCATGTTTGTTTAAAGGGTTAATTTCAAAAGTCGTCTCCAATCTTTGAGTTAAGAATCAGCTGGGTCCTTAGCTTTTTTTCGACTTCTTGAGTCCTCAGTCTTTCATAAATTCACATGATAAGTCATTTTTTACAGATTCCTTTAATAATGCTGTTAACTTTTCAATAAAATTACAGTTATACCCCTTAATTTTTTAAATTTAAAAAGAAAAGATTTAAAAATATTAAAAATAATAAAAAAATTAAAAAAAAAAAGAAAACATCCACCCTGCACGACCCCACCCTTCCAAGAACGGCTGCTAGAAATCGCAGTCGGAATGCTACCATTTTAGCCTTTGGAACGACATCATTTCCCTTTTTTTGCTACAGGAAATGGCAACATTCTAGCGGCCACGTCAGGTGGCCATTTTGGGGAGGGGAGGGGAAGGGTGTGGTGGGCGTTTTCCATTTTTTTTTTATTTTTTGTTATTTTTAAATCTTTTTTTTTAAATTAAAAAATTAAGGGGTATAAAAGTAATTTTTAAAGTTAAGGTTGAAGACCCAGCTGATTCTTAACTCAAAGGTTATGGACGTTTTGTGAAATTAACCCTTATTTAAATTTTGGCTAAGGGCGAGTAAGTGTGCTTGCTTCTAAGTTTATTGAAGCTTGAATGAATTGTATTAGTCTATTAGAGATCGGAAGAGCGTCTTTTCCGAACCTCGTTTCAATTCAATTATTGTGCTTATTTTTCCAAATTTTGCAAAAACACATTGTGTATATATATTTGCATAACCTAACCTGACAAAACAGTGTTAATTATATACCTTGCCATTAACACTAACATTTATTTTATTGTGACAACAACAAATCGTATTAATTTGATATCCAACTTGTTTAAGATATAACTGCGGCGTACTACATAGCCTAATAATTCTTATATATATGTTGTGAAAAGGAGAGAAAGAAAGAACAGATGAATAATTATCTGTAAAGATGTATATATTATTCTTAATACAAAGGGGGCTATTCGTAGTTTTACAATACCCAAAGAAGTCCTGGTGGACAAGTAAAATATTCTCGGAGTGGTGACTGAGATACGACGGCTAGGGTTTCAAGGTTAGTCATTTATACTAAAATACTATTTACAACACTCCCCATTGAATAACTATCTACACATTAACTGTCTCGTTAAAAACCTCATTTGGGGAAAAACACAATGGAAGAAAAACCTGCCAAACTAGGAAAAAATAGTATAGTTAATTTCAGAGTATCAATGTATTGCCTCGTTAAAACCTTGTCAAGAAAATCCAGTAGGACAAAACTTGAATGAAGGAAAAAAAAATATAGCTACACCCCCTATTGTTGATCACTGCAAATATTTACGTCGGCGCATACCAATTTGATGTACTAATTTTTTGAATGTAGATGTTGGTAATGCTTTTGTGAACAAGTCAGTCACATTATCCCTCGAGCGAATCTATTGAATATCGATGTCACCACTTTTTTAAAGCTCATTTGTATAGAAGAACTTAGGAGAAATATGCTTTGTCCTGTCATCTTTGATATAGCCTCCTTTGAGCTCTGCAATACAAGTGGCGTTGTCTTCATATAATATAGTTGGACTTTCTTTCGTTGACGCTAATCCGCAAGACTCTTAGATGTGGTGCGTCATATTTCTCAACCATACTCATTCTCGACTTGCTTCATGGATTGCAATTATTTCAGAATGATTTGAGGATGTTGCTGTCAAGATTTGCTTCACAGATCTCCGTGATATAGCAGTTCCTTCACATGTAAATACATAACCTGTTTGTAACTTGGCTTAATGTGGATCAGAAAGATAATCTACATCTGCATATCTCATTAAAGAATATCTGGATTGTTGTTAATAATATAATCCCATATCAATGGTACCTTTCAAGTAATGTAGAATGTGCTTTACACCATTCCAATGTCTTAAAGGGATGCAGAGCTATATCTTACAAGGAGATTTATAGAAAAAGCTATATCTGGTCCGGTGCAATTTGCAAGATAAGCTAATGCACTGATTGCACCTGGATATAGTACTTCAGGACCAAGTAGCTCTTCCCCTTCTTCAAGTGGGCGAAATAGATCTTTATTCACTTCAACTGTTCTAACAACCATAGGTGATGCCAACGAATGTGCTTTATCCATATAAAAACGCTTTAACACTTTTTTTGTATATGAAGATTGACGAACAAACAGTACTTTAGGGACATGCTCAATTTGCAAACCAAAACAAAACTTTATTTTTCCCAAATCTTTCATCTCAAATTCATTTTTTAAGTATTTAGCCATTTTATTGAGCTCTTCAGGAGTCCCAATCAGATTCAAATTATCAACATAAACTGCTATAATTGCAAATTATTACCTGTTTTCTTTATGAAAACATAATGGTAGATATCATCATTTTTATATCCCTCTTTCAACAGATATTCTCTAAGGCGATTGTACCACATTCGATCAGATTATTTCAACCCATATAGCAACCTTTGCAATTTGATTGAAATCATATTTTTGGGACATGTATAATTTGCCTGTGATACATTAAATCCTTGGGGGATTTTCATGTATATATCACTATCAAGCAAACCATATAGATATGCAGTTACTACATTTATAAGGCGCATATATATGAAATATTGCTTATATATGATATCCTAACAATATATACACATCATATATAAGCGATTCCCCGTCTTGAATGTTAGGATTTTCTTGATTTACCTTTTTTTTTGTGTGTATATATTTAGCATGAATAAATTAATAGACTTTGCTACTTTTACCATTGTAACCAGGTCTCGTTTTTTTTTAAAAAAAATTGTTACTAAATAAATTTGAAATATGCATGCAGTCCAATAGCCAATGACATAAGCCCAACCCCATCAACATCACTCCCTCAAGGTTCCAATCCTTTGTAGATGAGTAATGTTATTTAACACTGCAACTACTTGAAACTATAAGTTCAAATTATATATATATATATATATATATATATGAGACATTAAATAATAAGTTAAGTGAGCTAAAATATACAGGGTTAATTTCATAAAAGGTCTCCAACTTTTGAGTTAAGAACGCGTTTCGCCCCCAACCTTTTTTAAGCAACACCTATGTCCCCAACCTTTGAAATGAATGACACAAAAGGTCCTTTTTGTCACTATTCATTAAATTTGGATGATTATACCCTTTGTTTTTTTAATTTTAAAAACAAAATATTTAAAAATATTAAAAATAAAAAAATAAAAAAATGAAAATAACCCAGCTCACCCCAGCCAACTCAAACCAACCTCTCAAATTTCCGCCGGAAATGACAGCCAAAATAAGGGGTGAATCTCTCCCATTTGCTTCCGTTAGGCAGCAAATAGGAGGGGGGGATTCACCCCCCAAACGCTTTTTACTATCCGGGACGACAACAACTTTGCAACCGTTTCTAACAGTAAAAGTGGAGGGTGAATCCCCTCCCCTCCAATTTTTGCGGCCGCTAGAAGTGGCAGCAGACTATTGCAGGTTCTGGCAGCTTTTGAATCCCCCTAAAGTTGTTGTCGTTTCTAGCAACAAAAATACTGCTATTTTTTGCAGTGATTTTTTTTTTTTGGGTGAATCCCCCCTTTCCTGTCTTCCCTCCTACTTCCTGCTGAATGGCAGGAAATATGAGGGTTCCTCCCTTCCAAAAGTTTTGGCCAGTAGCAATTTAAGGGGTTGGTTTAGGTGGGAGTGGGGTGGAGTGTTGGGGTCGAGGTGGGTTGTTTTCTTTTTTTTTTTAAATAATTTTTTATTTTTTTAATATTTTTAAATATTTTTTAAATTAAAAAGGTAAATGGAATAACCGTCAAAATTTAGTGAATAATGACAAAAAGGACCTTTTGCGCACATTTATTCAAAGGTTGGGGACAAAAAGTATTGCTTAAAAAAGGTTGAGGACGAAACGCACTCTTAACTCAAAAGTTAGGGACCTTTTGTGAAATTAACCCAAATATATATATATATATTTATATATATGTACGTATGTGTGTGAGCGAGCGCATGTCTTTAAATCTACCTATCATTAAACTAAATATGTCATATCCACTAATATTCAATACCCGAGGTAGTACATAGTGATGGTATTATTCTTTGTAATTTACTGGAACTGATTCGAATGATTTTTCTAGTTGATGAAAACTATGCGAATGGGGAAAAACATGTTTGTGGAGTTTCTAATTATTATCAAGCACGTACTCACAAAGTTTTGGAGTATCTCCAACTGAACAAAATGCAAAAAAAGAAAAAGAAAGAAATAAGTTCTTTATATATACACGTGGCGTGCATCAATGTATGTCACATGGGTCAGGAGGTGCTGTAACAGTACATCTAGGTGGTGCTTGAAGATTTTCAATATATATTAATATATATATTAAATAATATTTGAATTATATGGTTGTCATTATATGTATAAAATAATTAAAGCTACTTAACTAAGTAGAAAAATATGCAAAAATATGGTAGAAAAAATAATTTTCATGATGATAATAAGTATACTAATACAAAAAAGGGACGGAACACAAAATTTGGAGTGAGAATGTGTTTCTGAATATTCTTATATGAATTAATCTAAGGATAGTTATATTGACACTATATTTTTTTTACTAATCACATCACATATTAATTGTGTTGAAAGTCCTTATTGTTTCAAAATTATATATTTACGTTCATAATCTTGTGATACTATTTTTCATCTTCAATTTTTAACCGGTTAGCGCATTTTATATGTTAGACACCAGTTTTCTTTCAAAAAATATTTTAAGATAGTGTAAAAATTTTATTCGCTCATTGTATTTTAAATAAGAAAAAATAAAGAAAAAAATTAAAACAAAAACACAACTGATTATTTATTTATTTAAAAGTAGACTAATATAATTTTTTTTTTAAAAAGCATCAATACCGACATAAATGAAAAATTGATGATAAAAATATGAAACAAAAATATTTAAAATGTAAATTATAACAATTCTTATATATTAAGGACTATAATTTCAATTAAATTGTGGTGTAAATATAAAAATGTGTACTGTGAATATAATTGGCTTTAATCTATTTGAACAAACACCTGAACAAAATTATGATAAAAAGGGATTGAAATTACTTTATTATTTTTTAAATGACTTTGAATCCCTTGAATGGTGTAGGGATAATAAAGTAATTTAAACATCTTTTTATCATAACTTTTATTCACTTATTTGTCCAAATAACATGATTCTTATTATATAGACAATATAGAAAATCACCATTATTATTAAATATGATACAATAGTGCAATTATTGAATCACTAATTTCACATCCACTACAAGAAAAATCCCTTGTATTGACAGCAAAATTTCGATGGTTGCATATCTGTCGGTAATTACCGACAGCGAACCTAAATCCGTTGGTAATTTCTGACGAAAATATGTCCCCCGGTAATGACCGACAAAAGCACAGTGTCGTCGGTAATTACCAACGACAAAACTTGTCCATCGGCACTTACCGACGGTATGATCTTACTGTCGATAGTTATCGACAGAAGCAAGTTGCCGTCAGTAATTACCAACGACCATCAATACCATCGGTGATCACTACCGACGATTAATAATTTTCCGTCAATGAGTACCGACGGAGTCATTTGGTTGTCAGAGATTACCGATGGCTCTTCCTTACTATTGGTAATCTTTGACCGGTCTTTTGGCTGGCGGCATATTTTAATAATTTTTTTGGCCAAAAAATACAATAATTTGTAAGAATAATATACCATTTTAATAAATGATAAAATGAATGTGCATGTGTTTTAATTTACGAAGTTTAGCTGTTTGCAATTTGTTCTTTAAAATTTTACTCCATGAATTATATTTTATATATTTTACAATAATACATAAAATTACATATGTCAAAATTATAATATATCATATGACATCTAAATTTGAATTTCTTCCTATATAAAATAGATAAGTAAAAATGAAATAAAGTTAAAGAATTTCCTCCGTTATTTGCAAAATTAGGTCCAAATGTTAATTTGTTTCACTTATTAATATTTCAAAATAAAAAATATTTTGATATGAATCACCCTTTTTTTTTTTAAGATCACATATATGAAAAGTTAAAGATCGAGTGTTCGAAAATATTAGCGTCTTAATATGTACTCTATTAAAATAATAATTTTTATAAGTTACAACAACTTAAATGATTATAAAATTTTAATTATATCACAATTTCAAACTTTACCAATTTACATGTGGCAAAAACTTAAAGTGATTTTGGATATAGCGAAGTAATACATAGTGTAAAAAGTATTTTATCTTATATTTATATACATATATTATACATATTTTTCGGTTTAAAAAAAAGAAATTTTATTTATTTTTTAAATTGCAAAAATTTTATGAATATATGTTAAATATATAAGGATACAAACAAACAACCAAAAGACACACACAGCCCAATGGTTAGGAGTTTGCCACCCAACCGTTAGGTTGTGGGTTCAAACCCTCTCCCATGCAAAAAAATAGAATAATTTGATATGTTATGCAATCGGGTCGGGTTAAATAGGCGGGCACATACGCGGTGATTACTGACACCATACAACGACTGTCGGAATTCATCGACGGTCAAAAATTGCCGTCGGAAATCACCGACAAGCCAATCACCGAAGGGTGTTTTCGACCACCATTTTCCGTCGGTAACTCGAATTTCCTACGGAATTTGACCATTACCGATGAATTTTGACCGTTGGTACTCGCGTGTTTTTTTTTTTTTTGTAGTGATCGTGCTAACAAAAGTAAATTATAAACTGGAGACCAAACATGTAGACTACTAGATAGATATTGATGATTAATAACTCTACTTGTACAAATAAAATTGGCAAAACTTTAGACACAAAACATGTGGTCTATGTGATTACAATTAATTTAAACGTGATATATATATATATATATATATATATATGATGTTTAGAAAAATAAGACCTTCTAAACATATTCTGAA
>CAVNYN010263428.1:0-57499 GCA_963692815.1 Nyctanthes arbor-tristis | reverse complement strand
CTCACAAATTGGGACTTACAGTGGAAAAACTGATCCCATAGCTCACCTCCACCACTATGTATTATGGATGGAGCCACAAAATGCTATTGGGCCTCTGATGTGTAAGTCTTTTGCTCTCACTCTTAAAGGTAACGCCCAGACCTGGTACGGAAACCCAGCTCTTGGTTCTATACATAACTAGGAGCAACTCTCCTCAGAGTTCACGACTCAGTTCATGGGGTTCAAATCTAGGACCACGCCCAAAGAGATGATGGGTACTGTGAAGCAAGGGAAATCAGAAACTCTGAAGAATTACCTAGACTGCTTTAGCAGGCAGGTCATGACGATGGAAAAAGTGGCGGACGAATCTCTCCTCATGGCTATCAAGTCAGGATTGTGCAAAGACACTAGTTTCTAGTGGGCTGTGCACAAGGACCCATCCAATACTTACTAAGAGCTCCTCAGGTAAGCTGAAAAATAATCAGCACAGAGGAGGCGATCTATGGAGGCCCTAAGAGAGATCCAGTTCACAAGGGAGATAAGAAAGACCATAAGCTAAAGAAAGAACAATGTAGGCTTGGGGGATCCTCTTTAGCTTCCAGGACATTTACCAAGCTTAACGCTTCGATTGAGCAAATTTTCAATCTCCTTAAAAATGACCTGATTCTGCCTAGGGCAAAGCCCATAAAGAAGCCTTCAAGGAACACAAATCAGTCAAGACATTGCAAGTACCACAGAGCGCAGAGACATGACACTGAGGAGTGCAGGCACCTCAAACAGGAAATTGAAAGATTAATTGAAAGGGGATACATGGTCAAATATGTAGCTAACCATCAAGGGCAGGACAGACAAGCTCGTCCCCACGTAAATCCAAACGCCCAAGCTCTATAGAGCCAACTTCTGTAGAAATCCGCATCCTAGTCAGCGGAAATAAGTGTATGGAGGGCTCTAAGCGATAGCGGCAAGGTCTTGTGAGAGAAGCCTAAAATTATTACTAGCTGCTCACCACCATGACTCCCTCAACACAAACGGGATCCTTCACCTTTTATAACGAGGATGCCTATGAGACTCTACACCCTCACACTGATGCTCTCGTAATTACAATGTGGATCTTTGGAATCAAAGTGCATTATTAGTCGACATCAGGAGCTCTATCAACATTTTGTACTAGAAAACTAGAAAACCTTTCAACAAATGAGCATAGACCCAAAAAACTTGAGGCCACACGGGACTAGGCTCCAAGGTTTCACTGGAGATTTTGTAGAGCCTAAGGGGCATATTACTTTGCTAGTAGAACTAGGAGAAGACCCTTGCAAAAGAAGAATCATGGCTGAATTTGTTGTTGTCGACGTCTCGTCGAATTACAACGCGATCTTAGGAAGGCCCATCCTCTACAAGCTCAATGCCGTGACCTCAGTGTTCCATTATGTGATGAAGTTCCCAACTGAACATAGAACCACTACGGTAAGGGGTGACAAACAGTCAGCTCGCAAGTGTAACATGGATTATGCAATCGGAAGTCCTTTCTCTAGACCCCAGGACAGAGAAGGCCGCAATAGTTACAAATCCTAGTGAGAAGCTCTAGATCGTTAAAATGGACGAATCTAGGTTTGACCTAGATCTCAGAATAGACGCAGAACTCAAAGAACCAATAAAGTCCCAGCTCATTAGCTTCTTGAAAAAGAACTTAGATGTTTTCACTTAGGCGCACGAGGACATGGAAGGGATTGACCCAAAGCATGCATGTCACAAACTGAGTATTGATCCTAATGCAAAGCCGGTAAAGTAAAAAAGACGTCCTTTAAACAGTGAGAGATGTGAAGCTTTAGCTCAAGGGTTAGACAAACTCTTAGGGAACAAGTTCATATGTAAGGCTCTATATCCCCAGTGGGTAGTCAACCCAGTTCTCATTAAGAAGAGCTATGGGACCTGGTGGATATGTATTGACTTTACTGACCTGAACAAGGCCTGCCCTAAGGACAGTTTCCCACTGCGTCGAATTGATCAAATGGTGGATACCACAGCGGGTCACGAGCTCCTAAGTTTTATGGACGCATATTCCGGCTACCATTAAATACCTATGTTCTCAAAGGATGAGGAGCACACCACCTTCATAACTGACAGGGGACTGTACTGCTATAGAATGATGCCCTTTGGGTTAAAGAATGCCGGAGCAACCTACCAACGCCTTGTCAATTCTATGTTTGAGGATCAGGTTGGTAAAATGATGGAGGTATATGTTGACGACATGCTTCTCAAAAGGCTACAAGCTGGGCATCATATTACCAACTTCGACATAATGTTCCAAGTCTTAAGAGAGTACAAGATGAAGCTAAATCCAAAGAAGTGCTCATTCGGCATTGCATCTGGTAAATTCCTGGGATGAACCAGCAGGACATCAAGGTAAACCCAAATAAGATAAAAACAGTGCAAGAGATGGAAGCCCCAAAGTCCATCAAGGAGGTTCAGTACCTCACAGGGAGGGTTATGGCTCTCAATCGCTTCATTTCTAGATCCATGGATAAGTGTAAGCATTTCTTTGATGCTATTAGACGATTGCCATAAGGCTTTCAAGGAGCTGAAAAAGCACCCCTCATGAGCTCTACTATTAGCTAAACCATATAGGGAAACTTTGAGCTTATACTTAGCTGTTTCAGAAGCCTAAGAGCAGTCCTTGTTAAGGCAGAAGGAGCAGCAATTTGCCAATCTATTACGTTAGTCACGCGCTACGCTATGTTGAGCTCAGGTACCCACTATTGGAAAAGCTCACCTATGCCTTGTCGTCGCATCCAAAAAGCTCTGCTTGTACTTTCTAGCCCACATCATTGAGGTCTTGCTTAGCTTGCCACTAAGACAAGTACTCCAAAAGACAGATCTCTCTGGTCACCTAGTCAAATGGTCTATCGAGCTCAGTCAGTACGACCTGCGCTATAAGCTAAGAACAACTATCAAAGGACAAGCTCTGGCAGATTTCATTGCTGAGCTGACTCCATCACTCCACGACAAGGGGGTAGAAGAGACCCTAGCCTGGAAGATGTTCATAGATGAATCCTCAACAGGCCAAGCCTCAAGAGCAAGAATTGTCCAAGTAAGCCCATCAGGACAATACCACTACCAAGCATTTAGATTCAGATTCTTAACTACCAATAATGAGGCAGAATACGAGGCCGTTCTAGCAGGACTTAACAAGGCAAAATCAATGGGAATAAAAACATTGATTATCAAAATCGACTCTAGGCTCGACGTCAACCAATCCAGTGGCGTTCACGAGGTCAAATGAGAAAGACTCTCTAGTACTAGGAAAAACTGAGCTCTGAACTCTGCGACTTAGAATAGTACGAGATCTTGTGGATCCCGAGAGTTGAAAACAGTCACGCAGATGCCTTGGCTAAGCTCACTACAAGTAAAGGGGCCGGCGAGATCGGCAACATTCCCATTGGAGAGCTCGCAAGATCATCAATAGAGAAAAGCAGTGCTGTATCAATGGAAATAGAACAGACTAGCAACTGGATGGATCCAATCATCCAGTTCTTAAAGGAGGGAGTAGTCCCCCAAGAGTAGAGGCCAGAAAATTGAAACATCGTGCAGCTAGATTAACTGTGGCTGGTGGTATACTGTACAAACGAAGCTTCGTAGGACCTCTGCTAAGATGCCTGGTCAAGTGAAGCAAAAATTGTTTGGAAGAAATTCACACTGGAGTATGTGGCAATCACTTAGCTGGTTTGTCCTTAGCTCACAAGATCCTCCAGCAAGGATATTTTTGGCCAAGCCTAAGGAAGGATGCAATTGAGTTCGCAAAGTCATGTGATAATTTCCAAAGGTTCACCCCACTTATCAAGAGCCCACCTGAGGAGCTGACCTCAGTTATTGGACCCTGGCCCTTCGCCAAGTGGAGAGTTGATCTAGGTCCACTTCCAATAGGAAAGGGAGGATCTCAGTTGACTACTTCACCGATTGGTAGAAGTTGAAGCTCTGGCAACCATCACAGAGTAGAAAATGACAAGCATCATCTAAAAGTCAATTGTTTACAGCTTCAGGGCACCTCACGCCATAATCATAGACAACAATAAACAGTTTGACAACTCCAGATTCAGATAATTCTGTGAGGACTTAGGAATAAAGAACTTCTATTCCACTGCTCACCACCCACAAGCAAACGGCCAGGTTGAAGTAATCAATAAAATCATTAAGCATACCCTGAAGAACAGACTGGAAGCTCTGAAAGGTACGTGGGTTAAGGAGATACCTGCTGTCTTATAGTCCAATCGAACAACCTACAGGACCGCGACAGGGGAAACTCTCTTCCCACTGGCCTGTAGGGCTAAAGCGATGAATCCCGTTGAGCTCGAAGTCCCAACCCTCAAAATTTTATGCTTTGATGATAATAGAAACAATGAACTGCTCTGTAGCAAACTTGATCTCCTCGAGGAAAGGAGAATTATGGCCAAAGACAGAAACACAGCCTACAAGTAGAGATGTACAAAATTTTACAACTCCAAGGTCAAAATGCATAGGTTCGGGGTTGGGGACCTAGTCCTCTAGAAGGTTTTCCTATCTTCTAGGGAAGCAGCCTCTGGAATCCTTGGACTATGTAGGAAGGACCTCGCAAATTGAGAAGAATTCTTTCTAATGGGGCATGCGAGCTCAAAAACATGGAAGGAACCAATTTCACGCATCCCTAGAATGTGAGTACTTGAAGAAATATTATCAATAGAAGATTGTCAATTCTTATTTTTGCCTATGTAACAGGTCACGACGTAAGCAACTGATAAGAGAAGCTTTGAGACCGGGCGATCTCAAACTTTCAAAGTCATTGCTACAACGACCTAACACATGTCAAACATGAATTTATCAAATGAAATATTAACCTGATTGTGCTCAAAATAGCTTTTACTAAAGCGATTTAACAACCACACGAGCTAGTGGTTAGCGTCAAGCGACCTGACAGCCAAAGGTTACATTACAACCCATGGCTTGGCAAGCCGAATTCAAAGAGATCTTGTCCAATTTTGCTTTTGTTAAATTTAGCTAAGGCTTTAACAAGCGGCCTAAAACTCATAAATATAAACATGCTTAAGGGAAATGTTGCTGCTCGCAAGGTTTACAAAGATCCTTATACTCGACCCCAATTGTGGCCTCTACCTTTGTGTTATTAAAAAAATGATGAACGCGATAACTAACAGGCTCAGACCTATATATGTGAGTCATGACTAGAGCTATTGACTAGTGAGCTTGTAGAATTCTGCAAAATAAACTGATAAAAACAATAAAGTCACGAGCTGACACTTGAATGGAAAGAAAGCTTTCGTTAAGAGTTGTATAGGAAGCAAAACAAAACAACAAAATAACAGGGCTTCCTAAGCCTAAGCCTTAGAAGCTTGACTGTAACACTCCATAAAATTTCAAGAATACCATAGTTGTGTTTTGAATGATAATTGAACCGTTTCTCGAGTTACATTCAACTATAAACAATCGATTAGTAAATTTTGTAATCGGTTTTACACTACAAGAATTTTGAATATACCTTAGTTTGTTTTAACAAAGATAAAGTAATTAATAGAATTTATATAAACTACTTCTATTGGTTAGAAAAGTTGTCGAAAAGAATGCCTAACTTCATTCAGTGAGTAAATATGGTTCATGCTTAAAACTAAAAGGTGATGCTTAATTAGTATAAATTGAAAACACAATGACCTAATTATGGAAGCACATTAAGTAGAAGGACTCATTAAGAAATAAATGAAAAAAATCTAGAAAACAATTGGCCACTTAGAAAAATACTCACATTAAAAAAATTAAAGAACACTTGGCATTCCTTGTGGCAAAAAAATCTCCCACGCTTCCAATTGGACTCTTTTTCAATGGCTAACTATAAAATTGTCTAGGGATAATTGGCCAATTTTTCATAGGCGGAATCAAAGATTTTTCTTTAAAATAAGCAAGAAATTCGTCTATAAATGAGGCTAGCCATAGAACACCATGAAAAAGCTCCCAAAACATTCTCTTTGCACTTAGAACAAAGCCCTCTCCGTATATATCTAGAATCCCCACTTAAAAGACTACTTTGCTTGAAGAATATCAAGATTTTGGAGGTATCTTCCCACCTAAAATTATCCAAGAATCTTTGGAGAAAACATGGCAAGAGGTGAGTTACCAATGTCTTGATTTCCTTTAGTATGCTTGACTTTTTAACAAGAACATGTATTTTAATGTATCATGAAAAGAAATAAGATGTTCTAGTGCATTTGAAGCTCTAGTGTTACTCTACCGGTCTTGTATTGGCTTGGCTTTGCTTTGTTTCCATGCTTTGAGTTATCTATTGATTCCAAGATAATGTGTAACGCCCCAATTTCTTAAAGTTTGGAACGCTACTAAAAGTCGCATTTTCATTTTTAAATTTAACAAGTAATTTCTTTTAAATTGATAAACTAATAAGGATAGAATATGTGCGGAAACATGATGATCATTTCAATTGCATAATGCCCAAAATACATATTTATAGTTGTCGACAAAAATAATTATTCAAAATATAAGACCAATAAAGTATTTAGCAAAAGGGCAATGCATAATCATTTAATCAAAATATTTAGTTGACCCTGCTCATCGCCTCGATCACAGCTGGCCCCTTAACTTGGAAGGAGGGATAGTTGGGGTGAGCATAATAATAATATTATACTCAGTTGGGCGAGTCAATTAAACCACGTCAAACGAAATATGCGATCATAATCATAATTCTACTCTTTAAACTTTAAAATTTTCAAAGTTGTACTGTGGACTATCCCAAGGGCCTACTTTTGACCCCGGACCAATTTGAGATCCCTGACAACATACTAACGCTAGTATCATAATTGCATGATGGGCTATCCCAAGGGCCTACTTTTGATCCCGGACCAATTTGCGGTCCTTGGCAAAAATTTTCATGCATTCAAGTCACAACCATAATCAACACATAAGAAAATGACAGGATCAATCTACTAGAATGACACGCTCTACTCCCCGCACCTCTAACTTACTAGAAGTGTGACGTGCACCGACGATAAATTCCAACTAAAAACTAGAATTTACCGTTAAGGCTCGTGGGTATACTATTTATTTTAGAGAAATTTTGACATCATCTCCTCTAATTTGTTAACCAACATACATAACACTCAACTTCAAACCCAAATACACTTCACAGTACAATAATTCCCATCATCCCCAATAACAATGCTTCATGTAAGAAAATTATGCTAAACCAAGTATGCTTCACCCGGAATCCAATGTATACTAATAAACTATACATATCAAAGCCTATAATGCATAATAACAACACATAACCATCTCTATGTGGTGGTACAATTCTGGAAATAGCAGGCTCGATCCTGATGTGCTGCCCTAACTCCAATTGTCACCTGAAAAGGGAATCCTTTGGAAAACATGTGAGCCAATTAGCTCAGTGAGTGGAGTTTTATAAATAAACGTGCTTTCGAAAGTTGAAATGTAACTTTTGCAACATTTTGAACAAAATGTTCAGGCTCATTTGGGAATTTAATGACTTTAAATATAAATCTAGGATAACATAAACCTTTGTGGAATCATCACATGTTAGAAAGTATCATGAACATCATTTCGCTTCATAATCATCATAGAATTCATTAGAAAATATCATGAATATCATTCATTTAATAATCATCGTGAAATCAACTAGAAAACATCATAAAAATCATTTCATTTCAGAATCATCATAAAATTTTCTCCAAAGAGTATCCAACATCACATGATCATAATACCAAGTCATATGCATGTAGGCTTCAGCTTGGGCCGCAGGTACCTTATGACCCCTTCGCCCTAGGCGGCACAATTAAACAACTTAAGCCATAGCTAGCATATAGGCCCCTTCACCTGAGCGGTGTTCATTTGGTCTGCTTGAGCCATAGGCCCCTTCGCCCGTAGGCGGCATATCATTTGGTCAACTTGAGCCATATAAGCCCCTTCGCCATAGGCGGCATATTCATAACATTTGATACAAATTTGGGGGGTTTTCATGCATTATAAATTATATTTCAAATAGAACCTTTCTCTGAAAAGCATGAAGTATCATTTCATAAAAATAAATCATCATAAAACATTTCAAGTCCATGAGAATTCGAGTATAATTCAACTTTCATTTAGAAGGAAGAAAGAAGAGGAAGATCTCCACTCACCGACTAAGTACCATCATTCCGTGTTCCATTTCCTTTTGCTCTTTATCATTTCCTGTAACATTATATAAAAATTTCCTGTAATAACTTTAGGGTCAACTTAAGTGTCTTGGGAACAAATTGGGTCAAGACTACATTTGACCATACTTTTAGGACTTAGTTAAGTGTTTTTAAAACTTTTAGGGACTAAAATGTAATATCCAATGGTTATTGTCTTGGATCTAATATTTTTGGGGTAAAGCACAATGGAAGAAAGAACAAGAACATGCAGAGGGAAATTTGAACATGGTTGGGATATTTGGAGTCAAAGTTTCCAACCAAAACTCCAGCAAATCGAAGGGAAAATAGGTGGAGAAGAAAGCTCTTGACGTGCTCTTCCTCTTCATTTAAGTTTTTAAAGGTATAGTGGTGATTTTTGGTGGAGTGGTGCGGCGGTTTTGGTGATTTTCTGGTGAGAGTGGTGGTTTTCCAACCAAACCAATTACATATTTATGTTTCTTGCAGCGAGAGGAAGCCACAGACACAAAGTTTGAGGCATTTGGTGGAGAAATGAAGATAACCCATTTTTGGATTTTTACTTGTTCGACCAAGCTGTGATTTTCAGTTTCTTTTTTTTATTATTATATGATTTATGAGGATGAAGATGATGATAACAATGGTCATAATGTATGCATTTGATAAAAAATTCTAGTGTACAACTTGTTTTCATGGCAAGAATGAAGAATAGAGAAGAAGACGAGAGTGTTACCTTTGTTGTTGATGCTTGAGTTGTTTACCTTCTAGGACAATATTCTTGTTGTGATTTATGTATTGCTTGATTCACTTGATTGCCTTGAGTTGATTCGTTTGTAAGAAAGAAGGATGAAACTAGTTAGTTGTTGAAGAAGAGAATGAGAAGAAGAAGAAGAAGAAGAAGAAAATGGAGAGAATAGGAGGTTTACCTTACTACTGCTTATGGCTCAAAAAGGAGAGAAAATGGGTTTTTAGTTCTTTATATAGAGTTAGGTCAATTAGAAGAGAAGGGACCAAAGTTTAAGAATTTAAAATGTTTTGGTTCGAATTGGGACTAATTAGAAATTGACGTCTTGAAATATTATTTGAATGTTCGGTTTTTCTTGAAATTAATTTGTTAGGAATTATTTTGATAAGTTTTGAATTATTTCGATCGACTTGAACTTTTGTTAAGTTACAAAATTTCCGTTCTCATAATAATTCGCTTCACCTAGACGAGTATATGAAAAGTTTGAAAAGTCAAAGAAGTCGTAGCGACACGAGTTGAAAAGTCATAAAATTAAATTTAAATTTTCTTGGTCGTTACAGTATGATATTTGCTTTGAATTTGTAATGTCCTTCACTTGGAATTCCATTAAGGGTCAACCAGAAATGGGATGTGGATCCATTTAATATTGTATTACCATGATCAAATTGGCTTTGATAATACGGGTAGTAAGTAATCTAGTGATTGGGTCCTTTTGTGCATTCAAAGGTTTGTACACTTTTATGTTTCTTGAACTTGTGATTAAAAATGATTTCTTACAGACATGTGGCAAATCAAAACATTGGGTTACTCACTTGGTACACTGTACTCACCCCGTGTCTTATTACTATTTTGCAGATGATCAACAGAAAGATATATGAGCACCAAGCCGAGGAGTGGAGGATGTCCCCAGATCTAAGTAGAATATTGCATGTGGTGGAGATTGACTTGTGGGATTACTATGAAGATGCACCATTGTTCCTAATGTATTTAGGAACAACTTATGAGTTTAATATATTTTGTGCTTAAGATCGGAAGAGCCACGTCGTATTATTATAATATTATGAAGGATAAGCCAATATTTTTCACTTAATGTAATAGCCTAATAAGAAGGTGAAAATTAGAAGGATAAGTATGAGTACAAGTATATGCATAAGTAAGGAGAAACTTAGCATGTAATATAAGAATAAAAGACAGATTTTTGCATGAATTGGAATTAATTTTCCATGTAAAGGCTTCCAAATCCTTTGTTTCAGTTGGTTGATCAATAAAATGTCTTTATGTAGTTGCCATGTATGCTTGACTTCTCATTTTAATTTAGCTATGAAAAACAATCGATAAGTTAAGAAGCCGAATCAACTTAGAAGCAATACGAAAGACTTATAAGAAATTTCATATAAAAGCAAAGGAACTTGGTAAGTCACTCTAAGATTACTTCATTAATAATGCAACTCAAGGTAGAATGGAAGAAATTAAAGAGAAATGTTACAACGACTCATAAAGATTAAAGGCCTTATTAGATTGGTACGTCTCGTCCCTCGTTAATATTATGATTTTAATAAAGTAATGCAAGAGCTTCCGCTACTAGAATAAAGTAACTACTCAAAGTAATGATAGAACAACAGGGGCATGACAAAAGTGGTATCAGAGCAACGTTCCAAGGGCCACCACATGCATATTCTACTTTGTGCAAGGCATTCGCCAATCGGCTTGTAAGTAAGTAACCATTGAGCAAATTATAAGCAGTATATGTATCTTTGTATAGTTTCCTAAAGCAAAGTTTATGCTTATTAGTTACATGGTAATAGTCATGGGAGATAGAGTTGAAATGTCTTAGTATTTTGATATGGATTTACCTTTCTTTGGAATATTAATTTGAAAGGGTAGATTTTGAACTTGAGCAAGAAATGGCCTTACAAATTAGTAGAAGAAAGTACTAAGATATGGGAGTAAGTTATTAAGCAATGAAAAGTTTACCAAAGGCAAGAATAATGGGCGAGAAAAATGATGGTTTTTAGATTGGTTCCAAGTGTTAAAGAAGTCTTAAAAGATAGTATATGACCTCTATTTATACTAGGGGATGTTTTGGAATCAAAATAATTACAATAAAAAAAACAAAGGGGCAAAAATGGCTCAAGCAATTGAAATTTTGGTCTTTTGGGGATAGTCCGCTGTGGACCGCGGAATGCATTCAGCGGCCTACCGGGGGGTAGTAGAAATTTTTTTCAGTAACTGATGCCCACCATATGGCCTCATGGTTGAGTCACGCACCCGCATGGCACCTCAAAACCTCAAATTCAGCTTTTCCAGAAATTACACCAACAGTCCCTGAAATTCCAGATTTCTTCCAGATCGGTTTGAAGGACTTATTATATGCTTTTTTAAGCCTTGAATTCTATTTTTTAACAAAATTAATCCCCATTTTAAGTTTTAAAAACAAAAAAAAAAAGTCCAGATTTTTTGTTCAAAAAATTACACTAACGCCTCCGAACTTCCTTATTTCTTCCTAATTGATCAAAAGAGCTTATTTTATACCTCCTTAAGCCTCAAACTCCATTTCTGTTACATGATTAACCTCTGTTTTAATTTAAAAAGATTTTCTTTGGCTATTTTGCAACTAAATCAACTCGATATTCAATGCTCATCTTAGTTGAACTCGACTTATAAAATTTTACACTAATCCCGTTATTAAATCTTGAAATTTTATCCTTAACCGCATAGCAAGAACAACCGGTATGCAAACCAAGCTTTAACTTTCATGAATCCCATCCTTAAATAATAGATGATTGTTAAATCTCCCATTTCTTGATAAATGTATTGAAGTATAATTTAGGAAATTAGAGAAATATATAGATGACTCATTCTATAGAAATTATAAATTTTGTATTTGACATTGGAGAAATGTGCCTAAGATAGTTACTAAAGAGCCCATAATGCCTGATTTTGAACCATACTTTAAATTCATGAACATGCATAGAAACATGTCTCAGGACGAGAGTACCAACCATACCAGAGAACGATTGACTCAATTGGTAAACCAACAAGCTTGCCAAATTGATCTACTACTGCAACAAAACTCAAACGGGGAATCGTTTCAAAGTATGGATGATAAGAATGATGCTACGGAGCGATTCTATTGATTTAAGCCCCCTATCTTTGAATAAGCTAAAGACCCAATTGAGGCAGAGAATTGGGTTAGAATAAATTGCGCCACCTTTATATTAAGAGGAAACACCGGCTATTGGTGGGACACTTTAATAAATATGGGGGAAAGCGAAGAGATGAGATGGGAAGAATTTCGCCAAATTTTTCGCACTAAATATTTTTCCACTACTATAAGGAATTAGAAGTTAAATGAATTTATCCATCTTAAGTAGAACCAAATGATGGTGTCAGAGTATGCTCAAAAATTTGAGGAACTGTCCAGATTTTCAACTCATATGTTGGGGACAATGGAATTAAAAATAAATCAATTTATCAAAGGTCTAAAGCCTGAGTTAGCTAGAGATGTACTGATGTCCAGAATTCAAGGATTAAACTTTGCTACTGTTATGGATCGGGCAGTGCTTGCAGAGCAAGATGAATAAAAAATCCTTCAAGGTAGGGAGAGTCGAGCGCTATTCCCAGGGATCAAATACTAATTAAAAATGGAGCTCTTTAGGAAAGAATGGGAATAAGGGAAATAAAAGACCATACGGGAATACAAAGAGCCAAGCTAAATACTAAGAAGTCGAAGACTCAAGGAGAGCCCTCAAGAACCAATCAACTGTGATCTCCCACGTGCAACAAAATGGATACAGCCCTATACTGAATGGAGTTGAGACTATGCTATGGGTGTGGCAAGGAAGGACATATGGTCAAAGATTGCCCTACTAATATGAAACCCAATAATCCTACGGGCAGAGTTTTTGCTATGGTCCAGAAGGATGCCACCACCAGCAATGGTATTATTACATGTACGACCTATATTTACGGTAGACCTGTATACATTTTATTTGATTCCAGTGCTACGCATTCATTTATTTCCTGTGGTGTTGCTCGAGATGCAAACTTTGAAATACTAAGTCATTAGAAATAAATGTTAAACTACCTTCAGGGGTAACTTACGCGGTAAAAGATTTTATGTCTAATGCTAGGATCCAAATAGGAGATGGCATATATCCGGCCAATTTGATCCTCTTTGATCTCGTAGATTTTGATATAATCTTGGGAATAGATTGGTCATTTAAGCATGGGATGACCATTGATTGCCGAGCCTTAACCTTGAAATTTCCAGAAAAGAACCCACCCTATATTGTTCTCTAAGCCTTTAAAAAGCACCCAAACAATAATTTCAGCCTTTCAAGCCCCCAAATTATTAAAACAAGGCCATTTGGGCTTCTGGGTTAGTTTACACCAAATTAAGACTGAAAATTCTGTTTTGATCTTATCATTGCCTATAGTTCGAGAATACTCAAGCGTATTTCCAGATGACTTGCCCGGACTAGCCCCAGATCGTGAGGTTGAATTCGGTATTGAGGTATATCCTAGTACTGAACCAATATCTAAAGTTCCTTACCATATGTCACCAACTGAACTAAAAGAACTTCGAACTGAATTAGATGAATTACTTAATAAGGGATTTATCCGACCTAGTACATCTCCTTGGGGTGCACCCATTCTACTTGTAAAGAAGAAAGATGGATCTATGCGAATGTATATTGATTATCGGGGATTGAATAAGGTCACAATAAAGAGTAAATACCCTCTTCCTTGCACTGACGATTTATTAGACCAACTTAAGGGGTCAGCGATCTTCTCCAAAATTGACTTGCAGTCTGGATACTACCAATTGAAGATAAAGAAGGAAGATATTCCCAAGTCACCTTTTAGAACAAGATATAGGCATTTTGAGTTCTTGTCATGCCATTTAGCTTGGCAAATGACCATGCGGCCTTCGTGGATCTTATGAATGAGTATTCAAGGAGTATTTTGATAAATTTGTGATCGTGTTTATTGATGATATATTGATCTATTCAAAGTCTCGGAAGGAGCACACTTAGCACTTGCATCTAGTTTTGCAAACTTTAAGAGAAAAACAATTGTACGCTAAATTCTCAAAATGTGAATTTTGGACTGAAAAAGTAATTTTCCTTGATGACGTTGGGGATCAAATGGGATTTCAGTTGACCCAAGTAAAGTTAAGGCTATAATAAATTGGCCTCAGTCCACGACTCCTACGGAAGTGCGAATCTTCTTAGAATTGGCTAGGTATTATCAGAGATTTGTTAAGGACTTTTCAAAAATTGTTATAAGGGTAATCGTGGATCGCCTAACAAAGTCAACACACTTTATTCCCATCTAGATGACTTTTAAAATGGAACAACTTGTTGAACTATACATACAGGAGATAGATTACATAGTGTTCCAGTTTCTATTACCTCTGATTGAGAACCGTGATTCTTGTAGCGATTTTGGAAAGAAGTTCACTAAACATTGGGGACATGATTAAATTTTAGTACTGCCTTTCATCCTCAAACTAATGGTCAATCCGAACTCACCATTCAAACCCTTGAAAACATACTCTGAGTATGTGCTTTGGAGTTCCCAAAAAAATGGGATCATTACTTACCACTGGCAGAGTTTTCATACAATAATAGCTATCATTCTTCAATTCAGATAGCATCCTACGAAACATTATATGGGAGAAAATACAAATCACCCTTGTATTGGAATGAAGTAGGAGAAAAGAAAATAATCAATTCAGAGATGATGGAAGAAGTGATGAAAGTAGTGGAAAAGATCAAGGAAAAATTAAAGGTCGCACAAGACTGTTAAAAAAGTTATGCTGATCAGAGACGACGACCATGGCCAATAGAACTCGAGATTGGGGATCAAGTGTTTGTCAAAATATCCCCGATAAAGCAACTTCTGCGCTTTGGGAAATGAGGCAAACTAACTCCTCGTTACATTGGACCTTTTGAAGTAACAAAGAGAGTTGGAGAAGTCGCTTATGAATTGAAATTGCCAGAAAGAATGAATCGAATCCATCCCGTATTCCACATCTCAACACTAAGGAAATATATACCCGATCCTTCTCATGTACTCCCCGAGACGCCTCTGATATACAATCTGACTTGACTCTGGAAGAGCGGCCTGTGAAGATCTTAATGCGCGAAATGAAAAAGTTACATAACAAAGAAGTACCTCTCGTTCACGTACTATGGAAGATTGAAGTCTTGGAGGAAGAAACATAGGAACGGGAGGATGAAATGAAGAAGCAATATCCCTAATTATTTACAGTTAATTTTGAATTTCAAGGGCAAAATTCTTTTAAGGAGGGTAGATTGTAACACTCCATAAAATTTTGAGAATACCATAGTTGTGTTTTGGATGATAATTGAACCTTTTCTCGAGTTACATTCAACTATAAATAATCGGTTAGTAAATTTTGTAATCGGTCTATTGAATGTAACATTCTACAAGAATTTTGAAGATACCTTAGTTTGTTTTAACAAAGATAAAGTAATTACTTGAATTTATATCAACTACTTCTATTGGTTAGAAAAGTTGTCCAAAAGAATGCCTAAGTTCATTCCATTAGTAAATATGGTTCATGCTTAAAACTAAAATGTGGTGCTTAATTAGCACATTAAGTAGAGGGACTCATTAAGCAATAAACAAAAAAAATCTAGAGAACAATTTTCCATTTAGAAAAAGACTCACATGAAAAAAATTAAAGAACACTTGGCATTTCTTGTGGCAAGAAAAAATCCCAAGTTTCCAATTGGACTTTATTTCATTGGCTAACTACAAAATTATCTAGGGACAATTGGCCACTTTTTCACAGGTGGAATCCAATATTTTTCTTTAAAAGAAGCAAGAAATTCATCTATAAATGAGGCTAGTCATAGAACACCATGAAAAAGCTCCGAAAGACTCTCTTTGCACTTAGAACAAAGCCTCTCCATATATATTAGAATCTTCACTTGAAAGACTACTTTGCTTGAAGAATATCAAGATTTTGGAGGTATCTTTCCACCTAAAATTATCCAAGAATCTTTAGAAAAAACAAGGCAAGAGGTGAGTAACCACTGTCTTGATTACCTTTAGCATGCATGAATTTTTAACAACATGTATTTTAATGCATTCCCATGACAAAAAACAAGATGGTTTGGTGCATTTGAATCACTAATGTTAGTATACCCATCTTGTATTGGCTTGACTTTGCTTTGTTTCCATACTATGAGCTATCTAATGATTCCAAGATGGGGATAATTAGGATGGTATTTGCTTCAAATTTGTAATCCCTTTTCCTTGGCATTCCGATAATCAACAGGAAATCGGATGTGGATCCACTTAATATTGTATTGCCATGATCAAATTGGCTTTGATGATTGTGCGCTACGGGTAGTAAGTAGTCTAGTGATTGGCCCTTTTGTGCATTCAAATGTTTGTACACTTTTATATTTCCTGAACTTGTGATTAAAAATGATTTCTTGCAACCATATGGCAAATCAAAATGTTGGGTTACTCACTGGATACATCGTACTCACCTCGTATCTTATTACTATTTTGTAGATGATCAACCGAAAGATATATGAACGCCAAGCCGAGGAGTGGAGGATGTTCCCGGATCTAAGTAGAATATTGCATATGGTGGAGACCGACTTGTGGGCTTACTATGAGGACGCATCAATGTTTCTAATGTATTTAAGAACAACTTATGGGTTTAATATATTTTGTGCTCACAACTTCCCCACTTGTATTATGATAAGATTATGAGGGATAAGCCAATGTTTTTCACTTAATGGAATAGTCTAATAAGATGGTGAAAGTTAGAAGGATAAGCATGAGTATAGGTATATGCATAAGTAAGGAGAAACTTAGCATGTAATATAAGAATAAAAGAAAGACTTTTGTATGGATTGGAAGCCTAATTTTCCATGTAAAGGCTTCTAAATCCTTTGTTCCGGTTGGTTGATCAATAAAATGTCTTTATGTAGTTGCCATGTATGCTTGACTTCCTATTTTAATTTAGATATGAAAAGCAATCGATAAGTTAAGAAGCTGAATCAATGTAGAAGCAATACGAAAGACTTATAAGAAATTTCATATAAAAGCAAAGGAACTTGGCAAGTCACTCTAAGATTACTTCATTAATGATGTAACTCAAGGTAGAATGGAAGAAATTAAAGAGAAATGTTACAATGACACATAAAGATTAAAGACCTTATTAGATTGATACGTCCCATCCCTCGTTAATGTTATGATTTTAATAAAGTAATACAAGAGCTTCCACTAATAGAATAAAGTAACTACTTAAAGTAATGATAGAACAACAGGTACGTGACATTGACCCTTCGGGACTCAGCTCCCCAGAGCTGAGCTAGTTGAACTTGAGCGGCCTCCAGAACATCGTCAGCCACGACGACTGTCTCATCTGGGGCGGCCCTATCCTCTTCCTCCTCATCGGAGCTCTTAAGGCCGTAGTCTTTCTTCATCTGAGTGACCTGATCCTTGAGAAATCCCAAGTCATACTGAGATCACTTCTTCTCCACATTCGAAATGACATCCCCAACGACCTCGATGAGGATCCAATTGGAATAGGCCTTGAACTCCTTTGACTTCTTATGTTTGACCACAGCCTCTTTATATCCAATCAGGTCAGAGGCAATGACCTCGTCGCTCAATCTTCTGCTCAGCTTGGTCGAGCTTCGAGATCTCTATTGCTAGCAGATTCTCCAGGTCTTCACTCTTCTACTTTATGCCCTCCAACTTGACCCTGAGGTAGGTAGCCTTATCCTTGGAGATAGTGAGGTCATGCTCCTTGTCATGGAGAGCTCTGTCAGCCTCCTTCTACGCCTTAGTTGCCTTTGCAGCATTCTCCTTCTCCTTGGCAATGTCGGTGTTGTGCTACTGAACCCAGTCGGCTATTTAGGTCTCCATGATTGAGGTGTGGGCTGTAAGTGCAGCTGCTGAATGGACGAGGTCAAGTGTAGGGAGGGTCTTAGAATAACCATCCCACTTCTTTGACCAACCTCAGGCCATGTTCATCATGGCATCCACCACTCGAGAGGACAGTTTCGTCAAGAGGCCTCTTCATCATGCTGTAGCCTATTAAGGACTTTGGCCGTCTTATCTTAGACTTCTCAAGGTGAGCTCGGCGAGCTGGGTGAGAAGGCAACAATAGGTCCTGAGCGATCTCATCAAAAGGGTTCTGATCCCTAGGAGTAGGCGTAGCTCCTGCTGCTATAGAGTTGGGGGAGTAGGAGATATAACATGCTGAGGTGTCGGGTCTTGAGCGACCTCTTGTTGTTTTGGCTCTGGATCCTGAATGACAATTCCAGTGTGAATGAGCTTCCTCTTGCCCGCTGTCTTTTCTTTCTCCTTCTTCTTCTGCTCTTTCCTTCTTAAAGACTCGGCGACTTGCTCGGCGTTCCTCATCCTCTTTTTCTCAGCTTGGTTGATAGCTTGCTTTTGCTGCTTGGAGAGGTACTTTTTCCTTGTGAAAAAAGTGTCAGCTCAGTCGATGCATAAACTCAGTACTAAATGGAAAACGAGCTGAGACTTATAGCTGTTAGGGTCCTTAGAAATGTGCTTCCCTTCTCTGATAGAGAGGCCGTACTTGATCAACTTCTCTTCCTTAATAAGGTCACTCACATGGAGGAAGTCTACGTCAAGAGCTGTTATTTCCTTTAATTGCTCGGCAACGGGTGAGGTCAACAGCGAGCCACGTTCAGAAGCTGCAAGGAAAAAAAACAGATTAATGTTAGAATGACCAGTTCAAAAAAAAAGCGATCTAGGCAAACACTTACTGTGATAATTATAAGTAGTTCGAACTCGGACTTCTTCATTGCCAGCTGGCCCCTAAGCTAGCCACTCTCCACTAGCCCAAAACCAGTGGTCCTTCCAGTTCGACACTGACTCCGGGTACCCTCTCATCAGCTTTCCATATATGTGGGTCCCAGCAGCCTTGGGGCGAGCTGAAACATTGTACCAGCCCTTGCCCCCAAAGCTGGACTTGAGATTATAATAGGTCACAAAATCTATTGGCCTAAATAAGTCATATCCTTTCTCCCTTCACAACACTAGGAGACTAATCAAGGTCTTCTACCCATTTGGAGGAATCTGGCTAGGAGCGAGGTCTAAGTACATCAAAAATTTTGCCACCATGCGAGGGATAGGCAGCCTAAAGCCAGCCTCAAACATATGCGGGTTCACAGCCACGCAACCCTCAGGGGGCAATGAGCTCGCTCCCTTTGTAGGGCACCCACAGATCAACCTACTTTGGGATCCTATATTTTTCCCTAATTTTAAACATGTTGTCCTGCTTTATTTGGGAATGGATATGCTGGGAAACTCACTCCACCTCTAGGTTGACCGAAGGAATCACGGGAGTAGGTCACCTGCTAGGGCCCGCTGGAGCAGACCTGGAGGTGTAGCCAATTTTGGCCACTATAACCTGCGCCAGAGGAACCATCTGGAGAGGAACCGGATTCCCATGAGGTCACTCCCTCTTCGTCCTTATCTCTCAATCTATATCGTACCCCTCATTTTTCGACACTTTCTCCTCCTCTGACTAATCAACATGGACTTCTACCGGTTCAGACCTCCTAGAGGACGCAACCTCCTCCTACTCAGATTCAGTCCAGTTTGTGTTCACCTCTACATCCCTTCCTAAATCCTCTACTCTCAATTCACTATTACTGACCATTACTCAAGGAATTCCAGAGACGGGGAAGAAATGCTCAAAAAAACCCTCAAACTCACGGAGTCTTAGAAATGAAAAGAAAAAACTAGGTCCGTTACCTTGTGGCGAATGGGGAAGCGAATTGGAGCCCGAGATGATCTTTTAAAAGAGATCTGAAGGAAGCACAAAAAGCTTTGTGAGCTGAAGGAGCAGAAAAAGTTGTAGAAAGAGTGGAAAATTGGGTGTGGAGGAAAAGTGAAATTGGAGAAGGAGTGGGGTATTTAGAGGCGAAGGGAAGGCCAGACAGTACCCCTCTTGGGAAGATAAGGGAGACGTCAGCCATAAAAGCTGACTGACATTTTCCCTTCCCAAGGGCTGCGTCCCACTCAATAGAAGCCACATGGCAAAGATATTTTGAAGGACCATCATTTGAAATAAAGTAATAGCATATGCTACAAGCTCATGAGCTGGGAACCTTCAAGGGCGCTCCTTTTTAGAGCTGAAAGCAATGCCCTTAAGGGGACATTTTTTTTATACCAAAGTATCAGGTTGCAGTCAACCACTTCCAGGTCAGCATCCTAGCCCACCATTCCACAAGCTAGCAACCCCTGCACATAGGCCTATAACCTACCAGGTCAGGACCTTGACAAGCTCAGGTCTTGGCATTCAGGTCACTGACTTCAGCCCTGACAGGCTCAGGGCCTTCAGGTCACAGATCGCCACCCTCGCAATTCAGGTCGTCCGCATAGCGACCTGACGGACCACCTGGCATGCATTTCTTGAGTGTCAACTCTTGAGGTCGCTCACCAACTGTAGCCTATGTTACCTTGCGGCCTTGTAGGCTGCAAGACCACCATACAACTTGCCTGCCAACTTGTATACCTTATCACTTAAGAATTGATGTGACAGCCGCATTTAATATAAAGTGAATGCTTGTCTTCCCCATGTAGCAACTAGCCTATACTCGGTCAAGATAGCCTGACACAAGATCCAGCTATGTGTGCTTGGAGAGTTTCTCATTGGTTAAGCTTTTAATGTATGTAATCATTACATACTAATTTGTACACTATAAATAGGAGAAAATCTCGCATAATGAAGGATTCTCCCCTCATTTGGCAGCGTTTTTGTCTTCTTGGCATTTACTCTCTTCATTCATTCCTCCTCACACATCTCCAACAACCTCTAAAATTATTCATTTATTGCTTATGTTAATTCAAATTCAAGTTTCCCGTGTAAATAAATTAGTTTGTTGAGTCAAGGTAGTTTTTGGTATCAACAAGTTCCTTTATAATTGATTAGTAAGAGCATCTACATTGGTAGTGCTAGAGTTAGTAGTTAGTGGAGCTGTTAGTTAACAATTCGAAAAACAATCTACATTGGTGGTGTTAAAGTAATTGCTAAAAGTATTTATTTTAATAAGTTGTTATTTTTATTATTAAAGTTAACAATAAACTTAACACTTTATGTAGTATTATTTCTTCTTTTCTTATTTTAATTAAATCGAGATTGGCCCACTCTTTGACTATTTAATTGATGATTAAATATAACACTCTTAGTTAGAATCACCAATGTGACACAAGTTAATAGTTAAATTTAACTTTTTTAGGTGTCATTTAACAATTATTAAAAACTCTACTTTTTATTTATGTGAATGATTAATTTTAACACTACCAATGTGAAAATAGTAACATAGGGACCCACACTCTTTAGCAGTTGAGCTATTAAATATTGGTAACGAATAGTTAACAACACACGGAATTTGCCTATATTATTTTAAGAAGAAAATAGGATGAAATATTTAATTAATCTATTTATGTGTAAATACTATTTTTAACAATGTTCAACATAATAAATACAAATATTTTAGATGAAATGCTTACGAAGTTTATTAATTAGGACAATAGATACAAGATTTGTTATTGAGCTGTGGCAATTCATGACATTACTTTATTGCATAGTTTTTTTCTAAACACATTGAAGATTAATGTTAGTAAGCAGAAACATCAGAAAATTGGACCATAGATTATTAAGATGATTAGGTATTGTTTAAGGAAATTTGTTAAGGAGATAGATAAGACTCACGTTAAGAAGATAGATGGCTTATATGGTGGAAATCTAACAAAGCGGCCGGTGGTGGGGCTGCTTTTGTTAGATTTCCTCCAAGTATGTCATAAAGCTCCGTAACAGGATATAGATAAGTCTCTGTAGCCGGACCGATTGTTTAAGAACATAGTATATAGAAGAAGGCACTTTTTAATAATCAAGTATTGACTTTCTTTTTTTTTTTTTTTTGTGTGGTCCACTGTCAATTAGTATTGATGATTAGTAAAGAGAAGAAGGTATATCTACGACATCATATTGGCAAATATATTCTTGCAAATCAAATTATTCTTCATTTTCACCATCTCTCCCAAGTTAGTGGCTACTTTCATGATAAGCATTGCAAGCTCAACTTCATAGTTGCAATTCCTAGTGAATCCATTCTAGAGTATTAATATGCCTCCCAAAGTATAGCTCCATTAAATGATCCCTTCTAAAAAATATTTCGTCCATGTCCACTGACGTAGATATAGGTCTATTGGACATGTGAGCTTCATCGATGTGTAGTCCAGTTTGACTTGCATATATCTCCCTCCACTAGTGAGAGAGAACAATGGTCTTCAAATCATCCTTGATGCTCAAAAGAGTTACAAGGTGGCCTAACACACAAATCTATAGTCTTCATTATCAATTCTCTTCCGACATAGGTGACAAGTACTTGAAGTAGCCACTGGCCAAAAATTCTAACTGTTTTTCGAAATTATACAACTAACCACTTTAATGACGACATCAATTCAACCCAAGCCATTTATAGTCGAACTATGCCCTTCATGGACTGTTACCTGAGAACGTGCGAAACCGGTTTGGATAAATATGGTCTATGGAGCACTATTGTGAGTAACTGCTATTAGTGGAATTAGATAACGTAGTATATATACGTAGTAGGCGATTAGGAACTAAATAAAATTTTTGAATAAAGCAGAAAAAAACCATTGTATATGACAACTGACAAAGTCAAAGAGAATTCATAATGAAAGAAATACTAAACACTATTAAAAAACTAAAAAATAAAAAAAATAATGATGTTTAATATGAAAAGATATGAAGCAATTACATTTTATGTGTTATATTATATTCAATGTTAAACATTCAACATAATAATAAAGACTAATTTACATTAACCTTATAGCACTGTTCTTTTAGGTTCGGATAGCTCAGAATTTAAAAGTGAAGTTTTATTTCTTCAATATTGTTTTTTATTAACGACTAAGTCATATCAACTGTATAGTTGGAAAATGACCCAGGGTCTGGTGATGTGTTTAATAAAAATATATAAGCATAATACGATATTAATGGAAATGGAAATAAATAATAATGAACTATATTAAACATTACAAAGAAACCAAAATTCTTAAAGTATAAATATATTAACATCATTAAAAAAAAGTACTACATAATAAATAGGTAAACACATTAATGCTTCACACATAGTACCGAAATTAAATGTCATATTTTACAACCAGAAAGAATAGAAAAGAAACAAGTTCACTAGCATCATATTCTAGTGACATCTTAAAGCATCTCCTATGTATAGTCAAAATCATAGAATAATATGACAATTGGCAAAAAAGTGGGGATTTGGCGTATTAAATGCTTGATATTGTCATTGAGAATGTCAAGCATTAATTTACCTAATTAATATATTTCTCTTTCTTTCTTTTTTTCAAAATTCCCAATAATAACTTGACAAATATACAATATTGACGTTGTTGCATTGGAGAATTTTTTAAATGTAATGTCAATATTCTTTGACACATATACACTTAAAACATTTCACATCTACTTTGCATTGGAGATGCTCTTAGAGATCTTGAATGCCTTGCCAGAAAATGTATAGGATTTCTTGGTAGACAAGCCATGGTCAGAAACGGTCTAACTATCTGCTGTATCATCATCAAGGTCAATGCAGCTTCTTTTTGAATGCTCATTTAGAATCACTACTACAAAATTGGACAAAAAAAATTGACATACACATCAGCTGTTAGGAAAAACGACGCTCAAAACACACGCGGTGGCAATTTTGAAAATATTTCCACTACTATGGGCGTCAGTTGTGGATAAACAACTGACGCCCATTGTGTAAAGAGGTGTCGGTTCTTTTCCCCTTTTTAAAAAAATTGTTTCAACCAACTTTCTACCTCATTCACTCGAGCCGAATATCCACAACAACATTTGTCTTCCACATTTCTGCCATTCACGAAGAGCGGTAGGCACACAGCAGCCACTCAATTTCAAGCCCTAATGCCCTAGATCTCAACCAAGAACCTCCTTCTGGCGAGCGGCAGCTTTGAACGACGGCGACTGCGGGCAAGTGGATTAACCCTTGATTTCTTGGTAATCTCATAGTATTAACATCTTCTCGGTAATTTCCTCATAAATCACTAGTATAATGCGATTTCATGGTAATTTTAGGGGAGGATGGCGGCGGCGGCGGCAGCGGCAGTCTAGGAGGGGAAGTTTACTGCATTGTTTTTTCTCCTCATATTAAAAATATTTTCAAGGTAATATTTCTCCTTTTTGGCTTGTTTGTGATGAGAATATTGATTTGTTTGTGTGAAGTGAATTATTTTGGACTTAGAAATTATGATTTTTAAGGGTTTTGTTAATTAAATTTGGTAAATGATGGGTTTGTTGGTTACTTAGTAGGAATATGAAATTTCTTAGGATTGAGTGAGAAATATATGTATGCATTGTTATAGGCACAAATGATTTAAGTAAACATTTATGAAATTTGTGATTGGAAGAATTGAATTTGTTCATTCCATAAGTTGGAGAAATCTTACACTCTACATGTTCGATTGAATGTCTCACAAATATTTTATTGAAAGTTTTTCACACTATTGTAGTATTTTACATAGAGATTAATATTATTAGTTTGAACTAAAATTGTAATGAGAATAGATAAGTAATTAATAAGTATTGAAATTTAAGTAAAAAGTAAGAAAGAAAAATCAAAAAATCTAAAAATTATTTGATTAAATTTGTGATGTCAATAGAAGAGCATAAAAAGATTGTGCCATGGCCAAGTACTTTAGGGAATGCAAATATTAATGTAATAGTTCTTTGATTAAATTTCAATATAGCAAATGGGCCTTGAAGTATTGATGCACAAGTAAAATAAATAAAATCAAATAATGTAAAGATTTTTTGATTAAATTTGTGATCCAAATGAATATATGTAATTAACAAGTATTGATGAACAAATAAATTTCTATAATGAAATACTGAAAATCAATTTGATTAAGTGTGCGAAGGATAAATATGTAATTAATAAGTATTGTTGGTCAATTTTATTAAGAGAATCAAATAACGTAACAATCTTTTGAAAAATAAGAAAAATTTATCCGTTAAAAATAAGTAACTCTTGTTTTGGCCCTATAATTAATAGGCCGTGAGATATATATAGATTAGAGTTGGATGTATGGGAGACATACCACACTACATTATTTGAATGAGGTTGAAGAGTTTGTAAAATTTGCCAAAGATAATAGAAAAAAGAAATGGGAAGAATTTATGGCTTGTCCTTTTCGCGATTGTAAGAATCTTAAAAAGTATTGTAGCTATATGGAAGTGGAGCATCATTTGATTAGGTGTGGTTTTAACAAAGGTTATACGCGATAGTTTTGGTATGGTGAGGATTTACTTCATCAGACGAGCACTGGTGACAATGAGGGTGCTCAGAAGGAGAACATGACAAATAACAGTGATGAGATTGATGTGGCCATAGATGATAATGATGATGTCCAGAATGACCGGATAGATGAAATGATGTGTGATTTAAAAAAGATGATTTCAATGAGGCTCCTCACATTTCGACGGCTTATTCATCGATTCCGAAAAATGTTTGTTTCCTGGATGTAAAAAGTTCACAAAGTTATCTGCTGTGTTCAAGTTATATAACTTGAAAGCAAAAAATGGGTAGAGTGATAGGAGTTTCATAAGGTTATTGGAACTTCTAAGAGACATGCTTTCCGAGGATAACGAGCTTCCTAGCTAGACCAAGGGGCAAAAAAATTGTTTTGCCCATTGGGTATGAAGATTAAGAAGATACATGTATGTCTAAATGATTGTGTCTAGTACCGACATGAGTACAAGGACTTGTATGAGTGTCCAAAGTGTGGCGCATCGTGGTTTAAGAGAAAGGACAGCTATGATAAATGTGAGGATAAGAAAGGCCCTCCAGCAAAGGTTTCATGGTATCTGTCCGTAAATTCAAACGCTTGTTTGAGAATGTAAACGATGTGAAGAAAATGCGATGGCTGATGGGAAGAAAGAAGATGGAAAACTCAGACACCCGGCTGATTCTCCACAGTTGAGGAATATAAATGAGATGTTTTCTAAATTTGATGGTGAAGATATGAATCTTAGGCTTGGAATATGTAAAGTTGGAATGAACCCACGCGGTAATATGAATAGTCGACATAGCACTTAGCCGGTTCTTTTAGTGTGTTACAATCCTCCTCCTTGGTTGTGTATGAAGCGGATGTACATAATATTGTCATTGTTGATTTCAAGGCCTAAACATCCAGGAAACGATATAGACATATACCTCGCACCATTTACTGATGATTTGAAGTTATCGTGGAATGAATGTGTGCCGGTGTTTGATGCACATAGCTGGATGCATTTCATATTACGTGCAATGATTTTTTGCACTATAAATGACTTTTCAGAATACGGCAATTTGTCAGGTTATACTACAAAAGAAGCCAAAGCATGCCCCATTTGTGAAGATGCGACGATTGATCTTTGGTTGAATAACTGTAAGAAAAATGTGAAAATGAGTCATCGGATCTTTCTTTCATCTGACCACCCATATCGAAAGAAGAAAAAGGCTTTCAATGGGAGAACTGAAACTCGAGTCTCCTGTTTACTGTTAACAGAAAAAGAGGTTTATGAGGGGGTTAAAAATCTTAATGTTGGTATTGATTATGTGGTCGATGAAGAAGAGTATGATCAATTTGGCGAAATCTCTCCCTTCTCTATTGGTATACAACATGTTGGTATACAACATATGGCTACAGGGGATGATAACATAGATACAAATTACATGCATTCGGATCATGAGATTCGGATCATGAGAAAGGCCTGTGGGTTGACCATTGTTCATGATAGCATCGTCGTGTAAGATCATTTGCATTTTGCGTTATACATGCCTTGCTAATTCTCTTGTTTATACTAATATCTTGTTGTTTTACTTGTAGCTTTGTTTATTATTATACATGCATCTATGAATTGTTACTATGTTGCGATACTATGGTGTTATGTTTGTGTTTGTAAGTAGGTAGGGACGTATAGTGAGTGTTTTTGATGGTTGACAATTCAAGTACAGTAGGTGATATGTCTAACCCTAAAAAGAAGCGGACATGAGGTCAATCAACTTGCAAAGATGTTGAAGAAGAAGCAGGATGTAGCAATTGAATTAGACGAGCTTAGTAAGCCTATCGGTCCATTTGCTTCATAGTTAGGCAAGTACACAGGGAGTGTGGTTCGGATTCATATGCATATAATCTATCCAGATTGGCATGCAGTTAAGCCATCCCTTAAGGATCTAGTATGGGAATACGTCAGGATATTGAATGAGTTTACATGATTCAATTTGATATCGTATAATGGGTGATTTTACCAATAACGTTGTTCAATATTCTTCTCTTGTAGAAAAGATTCAATCTCAAGAATGATGATTTGAAGCAAGCTATATTGAGCAAAGCTGGGAAGAGATTGAGAGACTTCAAGAATAAGTTGGTGCGAAAGTACATCAATCAGAAGCACCCTACATATAAATCTCCTTGTGATCTTTATAAAGGGATCATTTTGCCACAATAGTGGGAGAAGTTCAAGCAGGATCCTACCACTTCGTAGTTCTTGATACTGTCAAAGCAGACTTTATATTACTGTTTAAACACTGGGTAAACACTAAAGCATTTGGTAAATTGACTTTCAAGAGAAGAGTATGAAGGCGAGGTAGAGTCAAGCGCAAAATGAGCACATTCACTTTTTAGGCTCTACTGTTTATGCTTGTAAGGGGGTGTAGTGGACTGTTGCAGACCCTCTATCTTTCTCCTCCTTATGTGGGTCAGTTATCTTGACCCTTCAAATCAATGATCACAGTCTAGACTAAGCTCAGGCAAAGTATAAGAAGAGTGCCGATGGAACTTATTACATACCGAACGATAAAACCGAGGTTTTTGAGAAAATTGTAAATATACATTAGTAATTAATTTTCTCTTTACTTAATTTACTTGCCCGTTCTTCACTTGTATCATGTTTATCTTTCATTTTTCAAACTGAAACAATTGCACGAGGAGGCCAGCTAAGAGACGTTTGTCCCAAGAGACAACGGGATATATTAACGGTGGCACTTGACAAAGAAGAGCACTCTGGTCGAGTGAGGGGATATGGTGGATATGTCACTGTGAGGGACGTTTATGGATGCCTTGACAAGACATATAAAGAGATGAATGAGAGGGGTTGTGTCATTGGACAATCTTCGACAGGTGATCACATCGAAGGTGGAGGCCAGCGTCGCTGAACGGGTAAGGAAAGAAACCACGACACAAATGCGGGCTCTGTTCGATATGATGCAATCCCAGATGGCCTCTGTCTTCCAACACTATGCATGGAAGTACCTCCACAATTTCATAATGTAGAAATACCTAGGGTAGCGAGTCCTTCAGTCATACCACCAACTCGTAGTAGCTGCCACTCAGCCGATTCCCCGCAACATCTTGACATTGAGGTATTATTAGTGTTGTGTTATGATGATGTTGAATGCATTGACTTCATTCCAATATTTACAGCTAATGTTATTTTATTCATTTGTATTGAATATCCAAAGAAGCCGACCATCTCACCCTTGTTTGCAATGGGGTGACTAAAATTGTGCTGAAGGGCATGGTTTACCCATTCGAAGCTACTATGGTGGTGCACGACATACAACTACTGGCCGGTCATTACAAAGTCTGAATTGAGTATGTATATGAAGATGTGGTCAATAATCTTCTTCCAGTGCCAAATTCATACAACCAGTAGTTGGTAGATGTAGGTGAAGGTGGTTACACTCAGTGACCCACACATTTAGTAATGTTAGGCGAGATAATCAATTGAAGTTACAGAACAAGCTTTTTTGTATGTTGGATTTTGTGTTAAATATTGATGGTGTAATGCCCCGAGTTCCGAACTCCCGAGATGCTACTAAATTTATTCTATCTCATTTTAAAGTGCAGAAAACCTAAGCCATTTATATAAATAAGCGCGGAAAATTTTTCTTTAAATGACATAATAAAATTTCTTTCATCAATAATCACAAATATGATCATTGTCAATAACTAACAAATACTTAAATCATTGTCAAAATATTAAACTTTGAAATAACATCAATGTTTCTAATAAATAAACAGAAACGTTAACAAATAACATTTAGTCATTTTTCTTTTCGTTCAATTTCCATATCCGGTCGAGTCACTGCCAGCTTCAGGATCTGAAATGTTTTGAAAAGAAGGGTGAATGTTTCGAAGAAATACTCAGTAGATTCCCGCACACAAACCTTTAAATATGCAATTCATGTTACACAAATAAATATATGTACACATGCAAATCATGCCTGTGGGCCCGTCAAGATGACGGAGCCTATCTCCCTATTAAGGTGAGCTAGGCATGTGGGCTCCCGGTTAAAGTGAGTTAAATCTGTGAGCCTGCCAAAATAGCCGATTGTGCCTAGAACCCCCACTTAAGGTGAACTAGGCCTGTGGGCTCCTGATTAAGGTGAGCTAATTATGCGCATACTTTCATGTCAATAGCATAAGTCACATAAGCACATATATATATTCACATAACATGTAATTGCATCATATCTTTTATAAAACGTGCGCATATGACTTTGGAAAATAATTTTAGTAAGGAATCTACCTCGTTATGATATTCTTTTTCAAGTTTGAGCTATAAGGCACTAGCACGTCAAATCTCGCGTCTCATCTGGACAAAATATTTGATAACCAAAGTTAGGAATTTTGAAAGTATTTAAACTAAATAAAAGTATAGAATTATATTGTAAACTTTAAAAGTTTTTGGACTAAAATACAATTTTTCAAAGCTGTTGGGACTAATATGGAGTTTTTTTGAAACTTTAGGGGCTAGAAGTCGATAATACTGAAAACCATAGGGATTGAAATGGAGTTTTCAAAACACTGAGAACTAAAATGGACATAACTGAAGCTCTAGTGACTAAAAAGAGAAAAATAATACGTGAAGGACTTAAACAGAATGATTCGATAGGTGAGGGCTCGATTGCAATAGAGATCAATCAAAATCCCTAATCTAAAATAAACACTCCCAATTTCGTTCGAAAAAGCAGAGAGTCGGTGGGAGAGACGGCGATGGATGATGAGCTCGATGAGGGCTCGTGGGGGAGGCTCTTGACGAAGGCTGAGTTTTGGTTCGAAGCTGAGTTCGAAATGGCTTCCAAGTTGGGTGCTCGGGTTCGAGGAAGCAGAGAGTACAATGGATGGCGAAGGTTTGAGCGACAAAGGGGAAGTCGCGGGTTGGAGTGATGGGTTCGAATTCGAGGCTTTGGGCTCGGAGGACAGAGGGCACTGAGGTCGATAGAGGTTCTGGTTCAGAGAACACGGAGGAGGGGTCTCGACTCAGGAGGTCGTGACGTGGTTCAAGGAATGGGTTCGCGGTGGTGGTTCGAACGACACAAAGGTATTGCAGTTTCGAGAATGGTTCGAGCCGCGGTCAAAGGTAAGTCATCGGTTCCTTTTTGGCTTTTGATATCTGGTTGAAATTTTTGGCAAAATGAGGCTGGAAGAGTTGGTTGACGGTGGTGACGGTCCTTCGGTTGTTTCTGACTTTTCTTTTTCTTCTTATCTCTGTATTGGATTCAAGGTACGTGATTTCTGGTTTCAATTTAGGAAAGATTCTGGCTAGAGGAGTGGTGTCCGTGGTGGTCGGGATTGAATCCGGAAGCTTGATTGGAAGAAGGGCAGCCGTGGCTGCTGTGTGGTGTGGTTGCGTTTATGTGTGTCCGTGTATGTAATGTATAACTTTGGAGATGAAAGTGTGAACAAAATGTGTGTGATGTATAGCAGTGCGAGTCTACCTCTTGTGTTTTCTTGCCGTAGGTTGGGGATTGAATGTGGCTGTGAGTTTGTAAAAATTTCTTGGAATTGCCGTGTAATGCGTGAGCGTATATGAGTGTTCGAATGTAAATTCCTAGAATGTAATTGCACTGTGTGATTGTCTACTGGAGATTGTATGTGCTTCTGCGTATGTAGAAACTGTTGCTGTGAGTGTTTGCTGGAATGTATGTATTGCTGAGTTTGTTTTGTTGAAATCGTTGCTGTGTTTCAAGGGAGATTTACACACGTATATATAGATAGGGAGTGAATTGGAGACATTGAGGGGTGGATCGTGGAGAGATATGAGGGAAATCTGGGTGGATTTGTGTAGCAGAAAATCTAGGAAGTGAGGAATAACCAACGGTATCATCAGTTAGCAAAGATTTTCAGACGTTTTCAACGTGAGGATGAGGTAGAATAGATCCAAGGCTTATTTAGCTGTGCTTATTCCCATTTTGGGCTCAGATTGGGCTCGAGATTTGGGCTGCTGAGACAAACAATCAACTTGGCTAAAAAACAAAATATAATTTAGGCTTAAAAAGGCTTTATCGACTTTGGATTTCAAAACTTGGGCTAAAGAGGTTTGCTTGGCTTAAAATAAATAAGAACTTGGCCTTAAATTTAAACAATATGACTTTGAATATTAATTTGGTTTAATATAAATATTTGAACTTTGAATTGAAAGTTGGATCATTAATTAATCCAACACTAAATTGGACGTCATACGCGACTTATCGATAATATTATATAATTGGGTCGAGCTAGAAATTCAATCGATCATTAAACTTGCAATTTCTATAAAATAAATTAGACGAGGGACGCATGTTCCTTTAAACTTTATCGTGACCAATATTAAAAATAATGGATTAGCGTGGTAGCGATGCGCTTAAATTCTTCTAAAATCTTTTAAAAATAGAATTTTCAATTAAGAAAATTCCGGTCGCTACAACCCCTTACCACTTAATTTAATTTCGTCCTCGAAATTTAGTGTACCTATGCTGTTAGTTCTGGATGCTTCTCCAGTATATCCTCTTCTCTTTCCCATGTAGCCTCTTCGCTACTGTGGCCGCCCCACTGGATCTTAACCAATGGAATCTCTCGATTCCTCAAAATATGTACCTTTCTATCAACTATGGCAGTTGGCGCTTCATCGTATGTCAGATCTTCCCGTACTTCAACTGATTGAACATTAACCACATGACTTAGGTCGGGAACATACTTCCTCAACATAGATACGTGGAACACATTATGCACTGCCGAAAGTTCTGGAGGCAATGCCAAACAATACGCCACATTTCCAACTCTTTCCAATATCTCAAACGGCCCACTGTACCTTGGTCTTAGCTTTCCTTTCTTACCAAAACTAAGTACACCCTTCATTAGTGCCACTTTGAGAAATACTTTCTCTCCAACTTGGAAATCCATGCTTTTCCTTTTCTTATCGGCGTAACTTTTATGTCGATCCTGTGCAACTTTTATCCTTGCCCTGATCTTTTCAATAGCCTGAACAGTTCCCTAAAAACTGTTGCTGTAGGAAAACTCGACTAACGGCAAATGAGTTTCCCAAATACCACCCAAGTCCAAAACACATTCCCTCAGGATGTCTTCCAGTATCTAGATAGTCCTTTCAGACTGTCCATCAGTCTGGGGTGGTAAGCTGCGCTGAACTTCAACTTGGTACCTATCATAGTTTGTAATGACTTCCAAAACCTTGAAGTGAACCTCGGATCTCTGTCAGATACGATAGATATCGGAACTCCATGGAGTCGGACGATTTCTTTGACATAAATATGAGCAAGCTAGTGGAGACTCATATGGACTGACAGGAAATTGGCAGATTTTGTGAGTCGATCTACAATAACCCAAATGGCATCATGCCTACTAGCCGATCTGGAGAGACCCACTACGAAATCCATAGAAATCTTTTCCCATTTTCACTCTAGAATCTCCAAAGGATTCAGCAACCCTGACGGTCGCTGATGCTCAGCTTTCACTTGCTGACACACTAGACATTTGGCAACGAACTTGGCGATACTTCCGTTCATGTTTCTCCACCAGAAGGTTTCGCGCAAGTCCCTGTACATCTTGGTACTACCTGGGTGTGCCGCGTATGGGGCGGAATGAGCTTCGGTCAAAATCTCCTCCTGGAGCTCATTGTTTCTGGGCACGCATAGGTGACCATTGAATACCAGAGCACCGTCGGAGGAGATTTCAAACCCCTTCCTTTTTCCTTTTCCTACCCCAGCTCTTATCTTTTCGAGGAACGTATCATCCCTTTATGCCGTAACAACTATGTTTCTTAAATCCTGTTTGACCGTTAAATTGGCAATCACTGCCGATCTCGGTCTCTGCAGTGCAACTACTTCGATCCTCAATTTCTCAAAATCCTTAATCAGCTGGTCTTGAACTATATTGAGTGCTGCTAACTAACCCATGTTTCTGCTACTCAAGGTATCTACGACTACGTTAGCCATACCCGGATCATATAGGATTTCACAGTCATAATCCTTGACCAGTTCCAACCATATTCTTTACCTCATGTTTAACTTCTTCTGAGTGAAGAAGTACTTGGGACTCTTATTGTCGGTATAAATCTCGCATCTACTCCCATATAAGTAGTGACGCCAGATCTTTAGAGCATGCACTACAGCGGCGAGTTTGAGATCGCGGGTCAGATAGTTCTCCTTATAGGGTTTCAACTGCCTAGACGCATAGGCAATCACCTTACAGTGCTGCATCAAAACACATCCTAATCTCAGTATTGATGCATCGTTGTAGATCGCATATCCATCGGAGCCATATGGTATCGACAATACTGGTGCCGAAACCAATCTCTTCTTCAGCTCTTGGAAACTTTGTTCGCATTTATCTGTCCAAATGAACTTCTCACCCTTTCAGGTGAGTCGCGTCATTGGACCCGCTATCTTGGAGAAACCCTCTATGAAGCGCTGATAATATCCAGCCAAACCTAGAAAGCTTCTCACCTCAGCGGCAATGGTAGGTGAAGACCAGTTAGTAACCGCCTCCACTTTAGCAGGGTCCACCTTAATCCCCCTACCCGTCACCACATGGTCTAGGAAACCTACGCGATCCAGTCAAAATTCACACTTCTTAAATTTGGCGTATAATCTTTCCCTCTGTAGAGTTTCCAATACGGTCTTCAGATGTTCAACGTGTTGCTCCGAGCTCCTCGAGTATATTAGGATGTCATCGATGAACATGATAACGAACTTATCCAAATACTCATTGAACACACGGTTTATCAAGTCCATAAATACTACAGGGGCATTCGTCAAGCTGAAGGGCATTACGGTGAATTCATAATGCCCGTAGCGGGTTCTGAATGCCGTTTTAGGTATATCTGCTGACTTGATCTTCAACTGGTGGTAACCTAACCTCAAGTCAATCTTAGAGAATACAACTGCTCCCTTCAACTGATCAAATTGATCTTCAATCTTGGGGGCTGGGTATTCGTTCTTAATCATCAACTTATTCAGTTCACGATAGTCAATACACATTCTCATCCTCTCGTCCTTCTTTAGAAACAGGACTGGTGCTCCCCAAGGATACACACTTGACCTGATAAAGCCCTTCTCCAAAAATTCCTCTAGTTGAACTTTTAACTCCTATAGCTCATTCGGTGCCATCAGGTAAGAAGCTTTGGAGACTAGAGCTGCTCTGAGTACCAGGTTGATGGTAAATTCCACTTGTCTGTCGGGTGCAACACCCGACAGATCCTTGGGAAACACATCGCGGTACTCACGTACCACTGGTACACTGTCCTAAGATATATCTTCAGAAGGTTTTCCTTGAAGGCTCACCAAATAGCCTTGACAGTCTGCCTTTGCTAGAAACTTATTCGCTTAGAGGGCCGAGAAAAAGCGGGGTAGTGCCTTAATCTTTGACCCATAAAATTTAAACTCCTCGTTCCCATCCTTTCGAAAAACCACTCCCTTTTTATGACAAATTATGGTACTCGATTAGTGCTTAACCTGTCCATTCCCAATATTATATCAAAGTCTTTCATATTAATGACATTTAAGTCATCATTTATTATCATTCTATCAAAGTCTATCTGTACTGCCCTAGCTATCTCATATGTATCAATTAATCCACCTGATGGCATACTAATATCAAGTACGCTACTAGTTTTCTCTCCTACTATGTAACAGATATAAACGAATGTGTAGCACCAGAATCAATCAAAACATATACAAGAGTGCCCAAGAAAAATAGTATACCTGCTATTACGTCTAGGTCCTTTACGGCGTCCTCGTGGGTCATGGCAAAGATCCTGGCTTTTCCTTTCTTTGCCTGATCTGTGCCCTTACTCGGCCCACCATTCTTACACTCGTAGGCAAAGTGGCCCGGCTCGCCATAGCAGTAACAGACATTCTGCCCCTTTCTGCACTCGCCAGGGTAGTATTTCTTGCATTTCTGGCATTGAGGGGGTGCAACACTCTTCTGACCACTACTTGGCCCAGTGTTCGGCCTCTTGTGTTGTCCCAGTCTGTGGTTTCTGTTCCTGCTCTGGTCGGACCACTTCCTCTTCTCGTGATCCTGCTGAATAGACTGGCCTCTGACCTTCATCCCCGAGTAGACAACCGTCTGAGCCTTTTTCACTACTGCACCATAGGTGGGGAGATCAAAGGCACTAATGATCTACCAGATCTCAGGTCGCAACCCTCTTTCGAAGCGTCAGGCCTTTATATGCTCGGTGTTCACCAGGTGCAGGGCAAAACGGGACAACTCCTCAAACTTTCTTTCATAAGTTGTGATATCCTTGTCCCCTTGCATGAGTTGCAAAAACTCCACCTCCTTGTGGTTACAGAGAGCTTGGGGGGAATACTTCTGTGATCTCAGTCTTGAACTGAGCCCAAGTCATGTTCCTCAGTTCCTCGTCAGTCCTAGTAAGGGATGCTGATTCCCACCAATGTCCAACCCCACCGACCAACTTGAATTCCACACACAGGACTTTCTGATCCTCAGGGCATGAGATGTGGCGGAAAATCTTCTCCATAGTGCAGATCCACTCATCTACAGCCAGAGGCCCACCCTCACCGTCAAATGTTGGTAGTTAGTTCTGACGGAACTGTTCGATGACTGACACCGTGCTGGTGCTGGTGCTGGAGCTGGAGCTGGGGCTTGTGCTATACCTTGCACGACCCTAATGAGTTCTCAGAGCACATCGGTTTGTATTGGGCGCATCATTTCCTTACAAAATAAATATTCACGTTTCAGTAACTTGAAGGGTGCATATGTATATATATTCCAACACAATAAAGGATAAAGAAGAACAACTCAAGAAATATAAAAATCTTCATTTATTATTATTCATCAAAATCTTTTGGGAGGAGTACATCAAAGGGGCATCTGGTGCTCAACAATTAGAATAAATAAAGAACAACTCTGAAATAGAAACATGTACTATGTGTACAATGATAACTACTCTGAACTCTCTCATATCTCTAGTCATCATCGTTCGTAACCCAACTGCTCGACGCCCTAAATTTCTTGGGCGGAGAGGGTATGTCTTCCCATGTGGTAGTTGATTCTGGCTCAAAGTCTTCCAGAGCCTCTACTTCCTCATCCTTTACTAACTCCTCATCCGATTTCTCCTCGAGAATTCCATCCCAAATTTCCTTGGGAATCTCCTCCTCAGGATCTTCCTCTGGGTCTTCCTCCGGATCCTCCTCTGGATCCTCTTCCGGATCATATCCTCCAGCTTGGGTACGGGTGCAGGCACGGGGAAGACTGCAGCGCCATACGCATGCGCTTACCAATGCACTAAGAGCACCTCACAGAAGAGGTCAAAGTCAACAACCCCACCTCGAGCCATATGGAGGTGAAAGTGGACGTTTGTAGCTTCCGTCTACTCTCCTTCCTCAAATGTGTCTATGAGATGATCAATAGACTGAGCAGTGGTCGTTTGGTATTCGAAGTTCGTGGCTCGAGTACGAGCTGCACGAACACGTCCCACATGCTCAAGTCTAGTAAGGGTCAGCTACAAAATTCTCATATGCTAACCTAGCTGTCTCAGCCTGTCCATTTCCGTTATCTTCTGTCATATCTGTTAACCAATTAAGTAAGATCCAGTTAGTTGGGGTCTTAATAACTTTTAGCAATATTTTGAGGACTTAGAAAGAAATTTTCTTTGTCTTTACATTGGTCACATCTTTTCTTAAAATTCATCTTATGCTCATATTATGCTCATAGCTAGCTCAAACTCTAACAAAACCTTTCTTTCTTTATTAGGATACAATAAATACTTTTAAACTTTTCCATGGTTTCTGCCTGTCTATATCATGTACTTTTCCTTTCTTATTTGCATATATAAATTTCCAGGCAGACGTAATTAAAATACTTATAACATCGTATCTAAGTAAACAATCTTTGAAAGCTGTAAATAAACTTTTTACTTGGAGTTGGCGGAGCGAACGACAGCGGGTGGAAATTAAGTTTAAAACAGTCAAATTTATTTTCAAAAAATATCCTTTAAGCGAGTCTACAGAAACGTAGACCTCGCTCTGATACCAAACTATAACGCCCTGAGTTTTGAACTTCCAAGATGCTAATAAATCTATTCTATCTCATTTTAAAGTGCGGAAAACCTAACGCATTTATATAAATAAGCGCGGAAAATTTTTTATTAAATGACATAATAAAATTTCTTTCATCAATAATCACAAGTATGATCATTGTCAATAACTAACAAATACTTAAATCATTGTCAAAATATTAAACCTTGAAATAACATCAATGTTTCTAACAAATAAACAGAAACGTTAACAAATAACATTTAGTCATTTTTCTTTTCATTCAATTGCCATCTCCGGTCGAATCACTGCCAGCTCTAGGACTTGAAATATTTTGAAAAGAATGTTTGAAACACTCAGTAGATTACCGCGCACAGACCTTTAAATATGCAATTCATGTTACACAAATAAATACATGTACACATGCAAATCATGCCTGTGGGCCCGTCAAGATGACAAAGCCTATCTCCTAATTAAGGTGAGCTAGGCCTGTGGGCTTCTGATTAAAGTGAGCTAAATTTGTAAGCCTGCCAAAATAGCCGGCTGAGCCTAGAACCCCCGCTTAAGGTGAATTAGGCCTGTGGGCTTCTAATTAAGGTGAGCTTATTATGCGCATACTTTCATGTCAATACCATAAGTCACATAAGCACATATATATTCACATAACATATAATTGCATCATATCTTTTGTAAAACGTGCGCCTATAACTTTGGAAAATAATTTTAGTAAGGAATCTACCTCGTTATGCTATTCTTTTTTCGAGTTTGAGCTATAAGGCACTAACACGTCAAATCCCGCGTCTCGTCCAAAAAAATATTTGATAACCAAAGTTAGGAATTTTGAAAGTATTTAAACTAAATAAAAGTATAGAATTATATTGTAAACTTTAAAAGTTTTTGGACTAAAATATAATTCTTCAAAGCTGTTGGGACTAATATGGAGTTGTTTTGAAACTTGAGGGGCTAGAAGTCGATAATACTGAAAACCATAGGGATTGAAATGGAGTTTTCAAAACACTGAGAACTAAAATGGACATAACTGAAACTATAGTGATCAAAATGAGAAAACTAATAAATGAAGGACTTAAACAGAATGATTCGATAGGTGAGGGCTCGATTGCAATAGAATCAATCAAAATCCCTAATCTAAAATCAACTCTCCCAATTTCGTTCGAAAAAGCAGAGAGTCAGTTGGAGAGACGACGATGGACGATGGGCTCGATGAAGGTTCGTGGGGGAGGCTCGCGACGAAGGCTGAGTTTTGGTTCGAAGCTGAGCTCAAAATGGCTTCCAAGTTGGGTGCTCGGGTTCGAGGAAGCAGAGAGTACAATGGATGGAGAAGGTTTGAGCGACAAAGGGGAAGTGGCGGGTTCGAGTGATGGGTTCGAATTCAAGGCTTTGGGCTCGGAGGATAGGGGGCACTGAGGTCGATGGAGGCTCTGGTTCGGAGAACACGGAGGAGGGGTCGGGAGCTCAGGAGGTCGCGACTTGGTTCAAGGAATGGGTTCGCGGTGGTAGTTCGAACGACACAAAGGGATCGCAGTTTCGAGAATGGTTCGAGCCTCAGTCAAAGGTAAGTCATCGGTTCCTTTTTGGCCTTTGATTTCTGGTTGAAATTTTTGGCAAAATGGGGCTGGAAGAGGTGGTCGACGGTGGTGATTGTCCGGCGGTTGTTTCTGCCTTTTCTTTTTCTTCTTGTTTCTATATTGGGTTCAAGGTAGGTGATTTCTAGTTTCAATTTAGGAAAGATTCTGGCCAGAGGAATGGTGGCCGTGGTGGTCGGGATTGAATCCGGAAGCTCGATTGGAAGAAGGGCAGCCGTGGCTGCCGTGTGGTGTGGATGCGTATATGTGTGTCCGTGTATGTAATGTATACCTTTGGAGATGAAAGTGCGTACAAAATGTGTGCGATGTGTAGTAGTGCGAGTCTACCTGCTTGTGTTTTCTTTGCCGTAGGTTGGGGATTGAATGTGGCTGTGAGCTTGTAAAAATTTCTGGGAATTTCCGTGTAATGCGTGAGTGTATCTGAGTGTTTGAATGTAAATTCCCAGAATGTAATTGCACTGTGTGATTGTCTACTGGAGATTGTATGTGTTTGTGTATATAGAAACTGTTGCTGTGAGTGTTTGCTAGAATGTATGTATTGCTGAGTTTGTTTTGTTGAAATTGTTGCTGTGTTTCAAGGGAGATTTACACACGTATATATAGATAGGAAGTGAATTGGAGACATTGAAGGGAGGATCGTAGGGAGATATGAGGGAAACCTGGGTGGATTTGTGTAGCAGAAAATCTGGGAAGTGAGGGATAACCAACGGTATCAAAAGTTTGCAAAGATTTTCAGATGTTTTCAACGATTGGATGAGGTAGAATGGGTCCAAGGCTTGTTTGGCTGTGCTTATTCCCATTTTGGGCTCATATTGGGCTCGAGATTTGGGCAGCTTCGACAAACAATCAACTTGGCTAAAAAGCAAAATATAATTTGGGCTTAAAAAGGCTTTATCGACTTTGGATTTCAAAACTTGGGCTAAAGAAGTTTGCTTGACTTAAAATAAATAAGAACTCGGCCTTAAATTTAAACAATATGACTTTGAATATTAATTTGGTTTAATATAAATATTTGAACTTCGAACCGAAAGTTGGATAATTAATTAATCCAACACTAAATTGGACGTCATACGCGAATTATCGATAATATTATATAATTGGATCGAGCTAGAAATCCAATTGATCATTAAACTTGCAATTTCTATAAAATAAATTAGACGAGAGGCGCATGTTCTTTTAAACTTTATCGTGACCAATATTAAAAATAATGGATTAACGTGGTAGCGACACGCTTAAATTCTTTTAAAATCTTTTAAAAATAGAATTTTCAATTAAGAAAATTCTAGTCGCCACAGATGGCAAACAAATTTTCAATGCAGGAAAAGTTACCCGAGCAAGTAGCATCCAAGGGAAAAAGTAAGCAGCCCCCGAGTTTTGAAGTCTCTTCGGTGCGCCCTAATCTCATTGACAATGCAACATTGGTTTCCTTGACTCCCAACCTTAGAACATTGCACGATCTGACTGTTAGACTACCTCTTTCTACTGATTTCTTTGAAGTACTGAACGTCATGGACGTGTTTTTCTACCCCAACAAAACGGACCATGAAATTAATGTTTCTGTCACTGATATAACTGACTTGCTCAAAATGCACCTATTTTACAAGTTTGGGAAATGTAAGACTCCCTCTCTTACAATTAAGTATATCATATAATTTTTAATTTGACATTTCACGTTTGGTACAATATATTTTAGGTACTTACATCATTTGTGCAAGGAATTCAGGATTCAAAATATCAGGTTTCTTTGTCCATGGCTGGTAGGGGCTATTAATTATGATGCTACTCAACAGACGAGTTATGAGTACATACTCCACGTGATGGGAGAAATGGTGGATAAAAAGTACATTCTAGCACCGTATTATATGGGATAAAATCGTTGCAGTTATTCATTTGTTGTTTTGCCTTTACTTAATTTAAGTTATTTGTGGCTAAATGTTCAAACTTACATTCTTATAAATTATTCTAGAAACAACTGGATGCTGCTAGTGCTATGCCTTAAACGCAATGTGGTGTATTTCTTTGAACCTCTGGAGGATAACGGGCGCAAATTGCCTATCAGGCCTTGACTTAATTTAAGTTATTTGTGGCTAAATGTTCAAACTTACATTCTTATAAATTATTCTAGAAACCACTGGATGCTGCTGGTGCTATGCCTTAAACGCAATGTGGTGTACTTCTTTGAACCTCCGGAGGATAACGGGCGAAAATTGCCTATCAGGCTGTAGTTGACTTTGCAAGGAATTATCAGTAACTATTGTATTATTATTCTTTTTTTTTTTTTTTTTTAAAGTTTGAGCTTGTTTAACTTAAATATGTGTGTGTGTGTATTATAACTTTAGGGTATTTAAAACATTGCGGGCGTCAGGGAAAATAGTTAAGAAAAGTCTCATGTAAAAAACAATCAAGATATGAAAAATATCCGCTAAATATTACAATAACTATTGAAGTTTCAAATTTTTGTGATTTAATTACTAATATTTATTTTAAACTCGCTCGAAATTTTAGTGCGCTCAGAAACCCAGATCTGACGAGTGTGGTTACTGTGGAATGAAAAATATGTACGAGATAGTCACCATATGTTCTGGTACTGAAGAATATCTTGATATGAAATATTTATCGAATACTAAGAATTATCTAATCATTCATGTATTTATTTTATTAACAAAGTATAATTACATTTCTTTTTCTTTATGTAGGCTTACGAAACTGGATTATATATTCAAGTAAATATAGAAGATTGTCAAGAATTATGGGCCGATTACTTTCTCCAAATTGTACGTGATTTTTGGTCTTAACTATTGGTTGTATTTAGATTTATATAAAGACGACGATGATTGGAGGAGTGTGTGTGTATATATATATAGTAATATAATAGTTATTGATTTTTAGAGTAGTTTCATTTATATTCAATGGTTAGTTTTATTTTAATTCAATGGTTTATTTACGTACAAAATGATCTGCTGCCAGACGTATGGCGGAATTATCTCGCCATACGCATATGTGGTGGGAGATTATTGGGGAAACCTACACACAGTGGGCCAGTGTATGTGGGGGCTCATATAGTTGTCCCATTAATCTCCTGTTACGTGTGTGTATGGCTGGATAATCACGTCATACATATGGCAGGTGATCATTATTGTTATTTACGTTAATTTATAATGCTAGATTACGTTATTGCTAAAGTTTGTAGTACGTAGTATTTGTAGATTCATTTATATTAAGTTTGTGATAATTGTGTTAAAGTGTACATAAATTGTTAGTGTTGGTGCTATTTTTTCTTGGCTAGATTTGGCTTGTGCATTTGTTGTTTTACGGTCACAATAACACCGACAACTATTGATATGGTGAAATATATTAAAAAAGAAGCAATTGGCATCGGTTGTTCTACAGGAACCGACGCCTAAAGTAATTTACAAATTAAAAAATATATATTTTAACTATAGGCATCGATTGTTGACTCGCAACCGACACCTATGTTCAACTATAGGCGTTGGTTGTTGACAGGTGTCGGTTGCGAGTCAACATCCGATACCTATAGTAATTTATGTTTTTAAAAAATATGACTTTAGGTGTTGGCCGTAGGAGAACAACCGATGCCTATTGTCACCTTTAGGTGTCGACTAACAACCGATGTCTATGCACTTACAAGCACTTACAATGAATGTCGCTCACATAGGTGTCACGTCGAAACCGATGCGTATTCATAATTAAAACCGACACCTATTATGCTTTTCTGTAGTAGTGAATAGAGACCTTGTCATTTCCAGAAATTGAGTCATCCAACTACAAGAAAAAATATAGATTCAGTTAATACAAAATATAAATCTAAAAATTACATTGATTATTTCCTCCATAGAGTTAATCAACCATGAGATAACATTAGATTTCTATATAAATGAAACATACATTTTTTAGAGTTAAAAGTATTAATGTTTTGTATAACTGATTAAATCGATCATTACTTTTTTCATACCTGTCAAACACCTTCTATTTTGAAGTTTAGGCAACAGAGAAAATTGGATCATTTTCCAGCACACTTAACTTGAATGCCCAACTAGAGCTTGAAAATCCTCAAGTGCTTGACCTATTCTACTAAGTATTCACTCTGCAATACATGCTTATTACCTTCTATCGTAACTAATTCTTGCACTAGTCTAGATTAAGCCTGGGCGTCGGGCCGAGCGGATCGGTTTTGGCTCAAACCCGAGCCCGACCCGACTTGAAGCAGATTTGGAGATTTCCAAATCGAGCCCGGCCGGACAGGCCAAATAATCGGACCCAAACCGACCTACAATGGGTCGGTTTTGGTCGGGTTGGGTTTCGGGTTGCTTTTCTTTTTCCTTTCTTTTTTTTAAAGCTTAAAGTTTCGGCACATTTAATGTTTAGGCCTATTTTGAGGCCTTTTTTCCTTAATGTTTAGGCCCATTTTGAGGCCTTTTTAAGATTTGTGCTGGGAGGGAAGTTTTTAGGGTTTCACTCAATAAGTAGATAGAGAAAGAAAGAGATGAGAGAGGCGACAGCTGTGGTGGCGGTGACGGAGGAGCAGCAGTGCAAAGGCGCACGTTTGATCTCAAAATGTTCCATTGAGATTCATCTATCAAATTCACCTCAAACACCATTGTAAACTTCCTTCCTAACCCATTCTTCACTTATTGCACAAGGGGTTAGCTCCACATCTTACCCTTTCAACCTTTACATTTATCGACGCGCAGCTGCACGGAGGAGGCATCGTAGAGGTGCAGCAGCGGTAGAGCATGTGGACCAGCAGCAGAGGCATAACTAGCAAAACAGGGGCAGCAGGGATGAATTGGAGTTTTAAAATTTGTGGGCTGATCTGAATTGTTATTTCTTATTTGTGAGGTTGGAGAAAGTGGTATTTGATAATGTATTGTGAATTTGTTTGCTTATTCTGCTATGGGCATCCTCATCATGTAAAGAGAAATGCACTTCTAAAGTGTGCTCTCTACCATCGGACTCGATCTTTAGCAAATGCAATTCTGAGATGACTTTTCATTCAAATTCTTCTGTGATGGATCATTGTGCTTTTGTTTGTATCGTGTTCTCTTGTGTTTAAAGCCACTTCCATCATCAGATCTGAATGCAATTGTGAATTTGTGATTTATGAAGTGAAATAAGGCTACAAAGTGGAAACACTTTTTCAAATTTCCAGCCAAAAAAAAATCGGTTTTTAAGTTCAAACCATTTTAACCGAACCCGGTATATCTGGTTCGGCTTTAACCGGGTTTAGTCGGTCAAACCCGAGAACCGAATCGGTCCGAACCAGACCGGTTTGGTTCACTCTCTTACAAACCGCTTCCCAACCGCGAAGGCAAAAAACCTAACCGAACTAAACCGAACAAAACCGAACCGATTCGGTTTACCGATTTACTGGTTTTCATGCCCACCCACTCTAGATAATTAGTGTAGTTTGAGGCAAAAAAAATGGATAAAAACATAATAGGTACGAAACTTGCCTTTGCAATATGGGTTCTAATCTCAGCAGCATTTTTGCCAATTAGCTGCTCACCTTCCATATCCCATATAGCAAGAAAACAACGTCTTGCAGACCTTCTCCCACATTAACTTTAATTTTAAATCTAGGCTTCTGACTGTTAGTATGTAACTTGCATGGATCACAATAATCACTGGCGGAGACAGGGGGCCTTACTGGTCCCCGGCACAGGCCTGTCTCGGCCCATGTTCTCTTCACAACTATAAAAGAAAAATTTTTTTAAGCTCCGGCACAAGAGACTTTCAAATTGGGCTCAGGGGACTAAAGGGCTGGGGTTTTGGGTTTCTAAGTTTCAGCGAAAAATAAATAAAGAAAAAGGGCCAACCCAATAAGTAACTAATGGAACGAGAGGTTGAAGTAGAATCAGAAGGCAGAAGCTCTCGTCTCGTCCGTGGCTAGGTACAGTGCAGCTCCATAGCCTCCATTGACCATTGTTCATTCGAGTTTTGATCAAGCGAGAGGCCAGTGAGCGAGCAAGCGGTGACGGAGAGAGGTTGGGCAATGGGTTGATCTCGATTTTAGCTTTAATCCGGTATTATTCTAGCCCTAATTCATAAATTGATTTTGCCCTAATCTCGTTTTATGGTACTTGCTAAAATTGAACTTTGTAAGTAGCTAAACTAGTAAATAAAGTTATGAGAGAAGTATTAATCTTGGCCTTGTTCTCAGGGTGGGACGATGGGTACAATTGGCTTATTGTTTTGATGGTTTGCCATTAATCTTGGATTTTCTACATTGATGATTCTGAAAGAGGAATAATTCTAATTCTAAGTCTAATTTTGTAAATTAATTAAATAGTATAAATTATGAATATTAATTATGGAATGTATTGTTGTTTGCCACATATGCTTTCTGTTCTATCGATACTAGCTACATTTGTGTTATTTTTTTTAATTTTTTATTGTTAATTAAATTTTCACTTTTCTAAGGGATTTAGATTTTGTTTTTCTCAGAAGATATAGATTTGGTTTCGGTTATTTGGCGTTTTCAAACAATTAGACTTGATTAATATCTCTAAACAGACAATTGGCTTTTAGTTTTACTTCCCATACATGGATAGTTTTTTCATCTTGGATTGATTAGAGGCCACCATGTTTGATGTGGAGGCTAGTTGAAATTTGAACTGTTTTCAGATTTTGCTTTTGATAATGCAGCAAAACAATCCCTTGAAATTTTATTTATATATTTTTCTAATAGATAGGTCCAGAGATCAGGAAAGATATATAAGATTATCCTCCGTAGGCACGATGATGAATCATCCAACTGTTTGGTGATTATGCCAATTCCTTGGAAAAGTTTTAAGTTAATTGAACTATAGTTTATTTCTTTCGAGAGTAATTACACTATTTGCCTCTTTCGATGTCACAATTCTACTTCCTTAGAAATGAAATAGTGAAACTCTGTAAATTTTTAATGTTAATAAATGAAGCTAAAACGGAAGCTAATACTGAGATTTTGAAATCTTTCATGGAATTTGTCAATGGGCTTGGTATGGAGTAATTAATTTTGATGGAAGCTAATAAATTTTCATGGTAGCTAATAAATTTTCTAATGGATTTTATTAATTTTGATTTCATAGAAGAAGTTATAGCTACACAACAACCTCCTACCAAGAAAGGCAAAACTACATTACATTCCTTTTTCAAGCCAGCAAGAAATACACAAAAAATTGTTGGATTCAACTAACTTTTTAACCTAATGTACTAGATTTTGAGTAGTTTCAAACTTTGTAACGCACTTGAGTTGAGTTTGTTTACTATTTTGAAAAATTAGAGATTATGTAACTTTTTTTGAGTCTTCGATCCAGCACACCCCACTTTCGTGTGCTTGCTCCGCCATTGACAATAATATCCCCTCGAGAAACTTTCAAGTTTTCAATCACACCGTTGGTATCCAATATAAGACCAATCACCTTCATTAAGCAAACAAGAAATTTTGGCCAGAACATAGTAATATCTTATCTGGACAGAGACAAATATAATTTAGAAGAAATTAAACTGCATTATTAATAACATGGTTTTTAAAATCTCAAAAAAAAAAAAAAAGTAATGCACTCTTAGTTAAACTTGTTTACAATTTGTAAGTGGTTCGGTTTGGCCGATTTTTGACATGTTTTAAAACCAAACCGCTTTCAACAATTTGGGAAACTCTAAAACCTAAACGAAGCCATTTTGACGAGTTTGAGAAAATTTCAAACCCAAAATCAAACGGTTTGGTTTGGTTTTTTGGTTTCACGGTATTTGCTTATAGTCCTATTTACAATATACAAGTTGTTAAAAGTGTCAATATTTTAACACCTCCCTCCAACTCGTTTGCCACTGTGCTTGTGGATGAGGACGTAATATTGGTAACAGTTTCAAATGAGTCATGATTTTCATTTCCAAGCCTTAGTTACAATGAAATTGTATTAGACCATATAGTAACTATAGTTAAAATAATGCAAAACATAAACTATTTTATACCTTCCCTTGAAATCCTCAATTTTGGGTTTTGTGCGTTTATAACCGATTTAGTTGCATAAACGCGTTAGAGAAAACAAGTTTCCCATTAAAACTCATTGTACGGCACACGTAAATGATGACGAATTGCTGCTTTCCTAGCAATTTCAATCTGCCTAATTATGTCATTAGCATAGATGCCCCAATTGTTCTTCCTACAAAACTTTAAGGAACATCGACTGAGTGACACCAAAAACACAGTTATTATACATAGAATTTAGATTCTAATTCTGTGTCTTCAAAAACAACATTGATGTGTTCCAAAATCGATTTTTGAAGTTGAAGGGGATATTTGACAACAACCTTTCCAATAAATTCTACAAAGATGGAAAAAACTTGGTTAAATCATTAATGCAAATTAGTATTGAAAATATGAGAAATTTATAATTGTTGAGATTACAATGCCTATTCCACAATATTATGCATAAACAAAAGGCCAAATAATCTCCTAAAATGGTAGAAAAACTACTCAAAGCTTGCTCCAAAACTCTCCTATTAATGTAGATGTTTTGAGCTCAGATTTAGAACCACACCATGTGTACCGGAATCATGGCACTGTCTTCTTGGGGAATAGCAATCGGAGGCTCACCGGAGTTGCAAGATTTCACTGAAAATCATCCACCCAACTCACTGCCTCTCTCCCTCTCTTTCTTTGTCTTGGCAAAGTCCCAAAGCAACCAAGACAATACATTGTCTTTAAAAGGGTAAAAGACCCAACGGTCAAACCATTTTAAAAATGGTCAAAGGATTTAAGTGAGCCACTATTCACAAATCTTCACCTTAGATCACTTCAATCCATTGCCGGATTCCCCGATTACAAGTGTTATCCAAAAGTTATCAGTGTGGTCCTAATAAATCATCATCGCTCTCTCCAGTCAAGTACCTGCAAAACAATTAACCATTATCAATTCTAAGAATTGATAAACACTTGGTAAAACACCTGCAGGATTATCATCAGTTGTAATGCTGGAAATTTAACAATTGCTCGCAACTGTGATTCAGACATGATACAATTATCACTCGAACAGAAGAAATAAGAAGTGGTAGATTTCTTTTGATCTTTATCACATGCAAAGACAAAATCTACATAATCCCTAAGCTCACGCTTACTTCTCTTTCCGAACACTAACCCCCGCATAACCGTCTCACCTAGGCTCTTAAAAGCCATGCAAGAATACTCCAATGAAACTTACCAAAACTGGCTATGAACATACCTAGGAAATTAATCACATAAGCAAGAACATGTATAGTGATGATCATCGAGTACATCAAATAAACAATGGCATTAGCATAAGGAATCTTACTCATTACTTGTTTTTCTTCATCAACTTTGGGACATTCTACAGAGGATAAAGTCATCTGTGCACCCAATAATATATTGACAAATTTAGCAAATAATATGTCATCTACATACAATAACAAATAAATTTCACAATCAATTTTGCAGTTATTGTAACATAGATATGCATCAAATTTACTAATCTTGAGCACATAAGCATCAAATCTCCTATAACATTGCCTAAGACTTTACTTCAAATCATATAAGGACTTTCTAAGCAAGCACACAACTTCAAGCATCCCCTTCACCTCAAACTCTTGAGACCGGGACAAATAAATGACTTCCTCTACATGAAGAAAAGCAGCCCTCGCATCTAATTGCTCCAACTCCTAATTAAGCTCAACAAGTAAGGCCAAGACTAACCAAATAGTCTCACACTTAACCACCGGGGAGAACACTTCACCATAGTCTATCCCCTCCCTCTGAGCAAATTCCTTAGCTACCAACCTAGCTTTGTATCTCACGGGATCATGATGTTCAGCTTCTTCTTTCACTTTGTAGATCCACTTGCACTAGACTACCTTCTGATCCTTAGTTTCTCAACCAACTTCCAAGTCTCCTTTTTGTTCAGAGACTGATTTTTCTGCTTCAAAGCCTGCTTCCACTTTTCAGAGTCCTTACAGTTGACAGCCTCTTCAAATAATGTAGGCTCAACAGACTCAATGGCTTCACCTAAAACTGAGACAAAGTCCATCAAATTCACAGAGATGTAATTTCGATTTGGCTTCACTTGTCTCCTTTCCCTGTCCCACACTAATTGATAATCCACCAAATTGGTACCTGCAGGTGTTTCTTCATCAGGGACAATAATTTCAAGGATTTCCAATTCAGGCTCAAGTTCAAGTTGTTCATCTATTGCTTCACGATCAGATTCAACTTGAGGCTGTATTTCTCTACCCTCTGAATTAATGTCTAATTTCTTCACCTCAAATTCAGTCTTCTTTTCAAAAGAAGATTCCTCTTTCTCAGTCTGTTTCTCTGGGATCTTAAGGCACGGCATCTCAAGTTCATTGAACTCCGCATCTCTACTATAAATAATCCTCATGCCCCTTTCACTAAGAACCCACAATCTGTAACCCTTCACTCCTGCTGGATAGCCCAAGATGACACACTTAGTGGCCCTAAGGTCCAACTTGCCCTCAACTTGGTGTGCAAAAAACCGTACAACCAAATACTCTAAGATGTGACAATCTGGAGGCTTACCAATCCATAATTCTTCTAGAGTTTTGAAGTTAACAGCGCTGGAAGGAGACCTATTTATCAAATAGGCAGTAGTACACAAGGCTTCACCCCAAAAGCCTTTAGACAACCCTGAGCTGATCAACAAGCGTCTGATCTTATCGATCCAGGTCCTATTCATCCTTTCAGCTACCCCATTTTGCTCCGAGGTATTTCTCACAGTCCTATGTCTTTTGATACCCTTGCCTTTACAGAACTTATCAAATTCAAAGTTGCAAAACTCTAGCCCATTGTCAGTCTTAAGTGTTTTCACACTTCTACCCATTTGATTCTCAACGAAGGCAAGTCAGGACTTGAATTTGCTGAAAGATTATGATTTGGATTTAAGGATATAAACCCAAGTCTTCCTCGAGCGGTCATCAACAATGGACAGAAAAAATCTGTTTCCCCCAAATGTGGGATGTTTTCCTGGTCTCCACAAGTCTGCATGAATGTAATCAAGAGGGTGCTTAGCGCAGTGCTCACCAACCCCAAAGCTAACTCTGTGTGACTTTCCTAGAACACACATATCACAAAAGCTCATAGGTGTAACACTATCCTTCCCTAGTAACTTCTAGTCACTAGGACATTTCAGCCCTCTATCCTCAATGTGTCCCATCCTTCTATGCCAAAGATCCGACCTATCCTCAACAACCAAAGATAGAGCAGACTCTTCACTCTCTAAAGCTTCACCCTGAAGGACATACAACCCATTCTTCTTCGGCCCTTTCATAACTATAAGAGATCCCTTGGAAACCTTAAATGTACCACTGTAATTTCCAAATTTATAACCTTGATCCTCTAGAATAGTCATCGAAATGAGATTCGTAGCCATCCTGGGAACATGCCTGACACCCAGTAGAGGTCTGACTATACCATCATGCATCCTAATGGCAATGTCTCCTACCCCCTCCACAGTATATAACGTGTCATCTCCCAAATAGGCTTTCCTAAGATCAACTTCTCTGTAGTTATAGAACCAAGATCCATAAGGATACATATGATCAGTGGCACCTGTATCTAGGATCCACTCCTTAACAAAGTCAATACTACCTACACTCATACCTTGCAGACTCTCCTGGTCACCAGCAGTACCAGCATCAATAACTATATTGATGTCTAAATCATGAAAGGAATCAGCAACAGCAACTAAAGACTGATCATGACCCTGTTGTGCTTTCTGTTTCCTTTTGAGGTCTGGACAGTCTCTCTTAAAATGCCCCACTACATTACAGCAATAGCATCTCTTACCACTCTTATCCCAAGACTTAGACCTACCCCTTGACTTCTATCTGCTCTTCTCATGACTAGAGCTAGCATGATTCTCTCTGGCCTCATTCATTCCCCGAGCACCACTATACAAGCTCTCATCTCTCATACCCATTGACTCTTTCTTCACCTCCAACTCTCTAGACTTCAAGGCATCTATCACAATAGCCTGAGTCAACTTATCCCTACCATACTTAATGGCATTCCTAATATTACAATATGAATTAGGAAGAGAGTTCAAAAGAATGACAGCTAAATCTTCATCATCAAATTTCTTTTCATTGTAGGCCAAACTCTTGACAATCTTGCTAAAATCAGCGACATTGGACTCAATGTCCTTTTTAGTGTCCATTTTAAAACTAAAAAGTTTTTCAAGCAAGAAAATCATGTTTGGCAAAGTTTTTTGTCAAAAACATCTTGTCAAGAGCTTCCCACAATTCCCTTGCAGTCTTATCTTCATTAACTTGTCTTACAATATCATCAGACAAATGCAGAATGATTGAACTATGTGCAATTTCATTCATATCAGTAATTTCATTAGGTTTAGCTTTTAATGCATCGAGGTATGTGCTTGGGTCATCAAGTGCTTTAGCAACTCTTTGTTGAATTAAAATGGCTTTCATTTTTTGCTTCCAAACTGACTAGTCTCCCTTTCCATCAAATGGTGACAATTCCACTTTCGACCCCATGATGGGTGACTTAAAGGGAGATACCGATCCAACAAAAGTCACTCACACACAAATGCAACCTAAACACCGAAATCACTTTTCAATATGATGCAAATCACAACACATTCATGCATACGTCAATATTCACCAATACCAATTTTCCGGTATCAAAGACAAGTAATACACTAATGTTCAATCCAATACTACTCAAGAAATTCAATCAATCAAGTCACAATTTCATGGCGAATAAGAGAGCATAAAATTCACATATCCACATCATCTAAACTATCACCATTAATCCAAGCATCAAAGGTAATCAACAACCTAAAAATGCTCCTAAAAGGATAGTTTAATGTGATAATAACCAACAGTGTTGAACAACGGTGTTTTGTGGTCTTCGGTACTTGCACAATAGAGGAATCCAGATAATAATATTCTGAAACGGTGCACCACCAGCCACGATTCCAAAAACTCCCTGGAAAACCACCTTCACCTCACCGTTGGAGCTCTACAGCCTTACCGAATGTTCCAAAAATTACACCACCACCAATAGAAGGTCCGTCTCGACGTCTGCAACAAACTGCCTATTGACTACTTCGCCGAAAAACGCTGGACGCGCCTCTACAAGCACCATCACCGTCGCCGGAGGTCGCCGGAAAAATGCACTCCACCATGCGCCTCGTCGCGGTAAGTCTGGGTCTAGTCTCGGTTTCTCCAAACGACGTCTAGTTTGGCCGGAATCGCCCTTCAAAGTTGTGATTTTTCAAAATTTTTCAAAAAACTGTCGGGTTCTGGTTTCGCGATTTCCGATCTGATTTTCGAGTTTTTCTATCACTTAGATCCCTTCTACCAAGGCCAAATATTATGCATAAACAAAGGCCAAATAATCTCCTAAAATGGTAGAAAAACAACTCAAAGCTTGCTCCAAAACTCTCCTATTAATATAGATGTTTTGAGCTCAGAGTTAGAACCACACCATGTGTACTGGAATCATTGCACCGTCTCCTTGGGGAATAGCAACCGGAGGCTCATCGGAGTTGCAGGATTTCTCCGGCAATCGTCCACCCAACTCACTGCCTCTCTCCCTCTCTTTCTTTGTCTTGCCAAAGTCCCAAAGCAACCAAGACAATACATTGTCTTTAAAAGGGTAAAAGACCCAACGGTCAAATCATTTCAAAATTGGTCAAAGAATTTAAGTGAGCCACTATTCACAATAATCTTATCGAATAGACCAACAAGAGTGCCAAAATTACTTTTAATTTCAGGGACTCTCTTGAAATTAAAACACAAAGTGAAAATGACTTATCATCAGCAACAACAATCACATTAGTGCTTGCCAACAACCAAAGAAGGAAAACATGTGAAGTAATCATATTTTCCAATGTTATCTGTCCCGGACATGTTGGAGATTTAGGAAACCATGTTTTCCTGAATTTGTTCACCATACTTTGAAATATGTGGGAGATTAATAGTCGCCTCAATTCTATCTCTCTGATGTAAAGGAAAAACACAAATTAAATTAACGAAATACAATCAAGCATGAAGGGAAAAAAGTAAATAGAATAGCAGAGTAAATAACCTCTTGATCCAGAAGCATTTCCAAGCTTTGAGCAACTTTCTCATCAAACTTCGTTGTACACAATTCGACCTGCTTTGTTCAAATCTTAATTTGAGCATAGTGAGTGTCATTTTAACTTGGGAAACCCTTGTTAAACCAAGACGTTGGATAGAAATAATCAAAAGCGATTTATTCCAGCATTGTAATTCATTTTTTTAAGAATTGTGGATACCTATAAGTGAGGATAGTGGGTTTACAACACAGGATAGTGGACTGTTTTTCAAAAAAACGGGTATTAGTGGGACGTTTCACGTAAAATCTATTTTTAAAACATTAAAGATTCCCTGACTTGCTAGGTGGGAAATTTTCAATTAGAGTTTCAATTTTACTTGTATTTTTATTAATACTATATTTCACCTTTGCGTTACACGAGTAGAGTTTTAAAGTAATTTCATAGATAAAATATAATATAATTGTGTTTATCAGACTTAATGTCATAAATAAACTAAAAAACACAACATGCATGGAATTAATGTGCATTTTACATTTCCAAGTAGCATGCAATCAATTCTTTATTTTGATGACATAATTTTAAATTCTTGTTGTTAGTCCATCGTAATCTCATTGAACCAATAATTTTTTATTAATTCTTATTTTTTATTTTCTTTAAAGACAATAAAACCCGATAGCATAATTCGATATTAGTTTCACACCTGTGCATTTACGAACATACTTTGCTTCACACATGTGTGTTTCACGGACATATTATAATGACTAAATAAAATACAATAGAGTATGAGAACATAAAATCATGAAATTATACAATCGAACAAAGTAAAATAGAAATTCATTTGGCAAATATGAAATATATCTAACTAAATGTAATACGTAGGTAGAATCTCAAAATAAAAATATTAAATTAAATTATTAAAAGCAAAAATATAATAATAAGGAAAAATATAATAATAATATTGAAATCTAGATAGATATATTATCTATTTTCGTGTAATTCAAATCCATTAGGTAAATATAAGATATATCTAACCAAAATGTGTAGATAGAGTTTCAAAATAAAACTATTAAATTAAATAATTAAAGGAAAAGTATAACAATAAGGAAAAGTATATTAATTGAACTAATAATGTTTTTATTAATTTTTATTTTTTATTTCCTTTAATGACAATAAAATCCGATAGTATAATCTATATTAGTTTCACATTCGTGCGTTTCACTGACATACAATGTTTCACACTTGTGTGTTTCATGGATATATTATGTAAATTAATAAAATACAATGGATTAGAAGAATATAAAATGATAAAATTATACAATCGAATAAAGTAAAATTGAAATCTATTAGGCAAATATGTGACATATCTAACTAAAATGTAATATGTAGATAGAGTTCTAAAATAAAAATATCAAATTAAATGATTAAAAGGAAAAGTATAATAATAAGGTAATATTGAAATCAAGATTGATAGATTATCTATTTTCATGTCGTTCAAACCTATTAGGCAAATGTGAGATATCTCAAACCAAAATATAATATGTAGATAAAGTTCCAAAATAAAAATGTTAAATTAAATAATTTAAAGGAAAAATATAACAATAAAGAAAAGTATAATAATTAAACCAATAATTTTTTTATTAATTATTATTTTTTATTTCCTTTCAAGGCAATAAAACCCGATAGCATAATCTATTTTAGTTTCACACTCGTGCATTTACGAATTACTATGCTTCTCACCCGTGCATTTCATGGACATATTATGCTAAAAAAGTAAAATACAATATAGTAACAGAACATAAAATTATGAAATTATACAATCGGATAGAGTAAAACTGAAATCCATTAGACAAATATGAAATGTATCTAACCAAAATATAATATGTAGATAGAGTTCTAAAATAAAAATATTAAATTAAATAATTAAAAGGAAAAGTATAACGATAAGGAAAAGCATAATAATGATGATGATGATTATAATAATAATATAATAATAATACAATAATGATATTAGCAAATTGGTTTTTTAAGGAAGTCAGACAATGAGAGGAAAAATTATTTCTAATTATGCCCGACAATCAAATTGAGCCAGATAAACTCTACTTATATATATAGATTATTTTTAATTTATATATTTAACCTCATAATAATTTCAATATTAAATCTCATTATTGTTCTGGGTTACGTCTTAACAGGCTAACACGATAAAAGGAGGCTATTGACATTCTTTATACAAAAGAAAAAAAAAAAAGCCAGAAAAGTAGTTTCATATATATATAATAACTAGATTTTCAACCGTGTGTTACACAAAAAGAATAGATATCAAACTATTTTTTAAAAATAAATAATATGAAATTTTATAAAACTTTTCCCCCTTTTTTTAATGCTGAAATTTCGTAAGGTTACGTTACCCAATAAATAATAATTAACTTTTAACATCAACTAAATAATAATGTAATTTTATTCTTTCATTTAAAGATAATTATAATTTATAGCAAAATTTAACCCTATTACCATTGTTAATGCAAATAAATATTATTTTATTTTTTGGAACTAATTTAGAAAAATGGCATTGTACAAAATAGTTGTTAAATTTTTCTGTAATTTAAACAATTAAATGATGATAAATATCTATTAATTATTAAATTGAGTAATGAATATTATTTCAAAAATTGGATGGATAAGGCAAAAGAGAATAAAAAATTAAAAAAAATTTTCAAAAATTCAATATACCACAGGAGTTACTGCAATAAGAAACAAAATGTCGAAAAGACCTTACAAACAGATTTTTTAGCGGGAAAACTGCGGCACAAAGGTACCGCATACTACTTTGGCAATATCATACAAGCTTGTTCTGTCACTCCCTATGATCCAGCTCATAGATTGAGCATTGGTTGAGAGGCTGAAGTTTTATCGTAGTGCCATATCACGTGGACGTTGGGTTTGTTGTAAAAAATAATCCAAAGTTGAAAAGGAAAAGGAAAGGGAAAGAAAAAGAATCCTAGGAGGAAAAGGAATCCAAATCATAGAAGGATTGTCTTGTCTTCTAAGGAAACGAAACCTATAAATAGAGATATTTTCTTCTTCTTTTATGCACAAGTGGTACAAGTGAGTTGAGAGAAAAATTAGTGAGTTTAGCACATTGAAAAGTTTTCTTGTAACTTTTTGTGGTTTGTTCAAAGGGTAGAAAATTAGGTTTGGTAAAAATCGGGGTGCCACTTGGGTTGGGTCAGAGAGTCTTGTGAAAAAAAATAGTAGCCTAGCGTCTTGAAATTTCTTTAATTCTTTGCTAGTTAGACAAATGGTAGAAATTGATAGATGCGTTATATAGTGGAAAGTTTTGACAGTCCGTAAATTTGTCTTCGTTCTTTTATTTTTCTTATCTCAATTAAATTACTTCAACAACGGTCCTGCAGGCGTAATCGAGGAATTTGCCTTAATTCCCAACAGTGGCATCAGAGAGTCAGGTTTTGTTCGAGGTGGAGCAGAGGAAATATATAGCAAAGTACGAAGTTGTGATAATCAAGTTTGACTTGTGGCTAGAACAAGTCTGGAATTTCTTGATTTTGATTGGGCAATTTAAAACTTTCAAAGGGAAACATTCTCCTTGTTCTAACAAAGTTGTTGGAACCAGTATGAGCGATAGTGATTGGGAAGATTTATATTTGAAGACTGGAACTAGGATGTATCTCCATCTAGCCAGAAATGTTCTTGTAAATATTCATATAATATTTGCTATGAAGGAACTACAGCGTCAATTTGGAGAGGTGGATCCGGCAAGAGGTTCTTCAAATTTGTTGCACCTGAAAAAATTGTTTAGTTCTTTGCGAGTTGGTGCAGATACAAAAATTTTCAATGAGATCGTCTGGGGACTGGTGGTTGTTGCAACTTGTTGGTGTTGTAGACTAGCTGATCACGTGAGAAAACATTGTCCAAGTGGAGCAGGTTCGACTACAGTTTAGATTTGGACAATTCGACTATCTTGGTGTGAGGGCGGTAGAGATGTGCTGTGAAGTATGTGGGTACATCCCCATGGCGTGTCGCTAGGTGCTATGGTAAAGGATGTGTGTTACTTCTAGTGGTTGAATTTACACACGGGCATTGGTTGGCGTGATACAGGGTGTGTGGTTGTAATAATGACGATGGCTGATGAGCTCTCTGGAAAGCCAACAAGAGAGTTGCACCACAAATATCAGCACGTTTATTTCGACATTGAGCCGATGAAATGCTTAGAATTGTTGTTAATTCTAAGTGATTATATATACTCATGTGGTGGAGTATGGGACTATCAAAGTGTGTCAAAGGCTTGCTTGGTAATTTCTCAAGTATTGTGTACAAGACTGAAGAAGATGAAGATTTTGGCTTATTTTGGCAAGGTGGAGATTGTTGGGTTCGTTGCCAAAAATAATCCAAAGTTGAAAAGGAAAAGGAAAGGGAAAGAAGAAGAATCCTAGGAGGAAAAGGAATCAAAATCATAAGA